>CAUYPK010119309.1:0-27428 GCA_963574355.1 Loris lydekkerianus
AAATTGATAGTGATCAAAACAGCATGGTTCTGGCACAAAAACAGAGAAGTAGATGTCTGGAACAGAATAGAGAACCAAGAGATGATACCAACTACTTACCGTTATTTGATCTTTGACAAGCCAATTAAAAACATTCAGTGAGGAAAAGATTCCCTATTTAACAAATGGTGCTCAGTGAACTGGCTGGCAACCTGTAGAAGACTGAAACTGGACCCACACCTTTCACCATTAACTAAGATAGACTCTCACTGGATTAAAGATTTAAACTTAAGACATGAAACTATAAAAATACTAGAAGAGAGTGCAGGAAAAACCCTTGAAGAAATCCGTCTGGGCAAGTATTTTATGAGGAGGACCCCCTGGGCAATTGAAGCAGCTTCAAAAATACACTACTGGGACCTGATCAAACTAAAAAGCTTCTGCACAGCCAAGAACACAGTAAGTAAAGTAAGCAGACAGCCATCAGAATGGGAGAAGATATTTGCAGGTTATGTCTCCAACAAAGGTTTAATAACCAGAATTCACAGAGAACTCAAACAAACTCAAAAGAAAAGAACACGTGACCCCATTTCAGGGTGGGCAAGGGACTTGAAGAGAAACTGCTCTAAAGAAGACAGACACAAAATCTACAAACACATGAAAAAAAGCTCATCATCCTTAATCATCAGAGAAATGCAAATCAAAACTACTTTGAGATATCATCTAACTCCAAGAAGATTAGCCCATATCACAAAATCCCAAGACCAGAGATGGCGTGGATGTGGAGAAAATGGAACACTTCTACACTGCTGGTGGGAATGCAAATAATACATTCCTTTTGGAAAGATGTTTGGAGAGCACTTAGAGATCTAAAAATAGTTCTGCCATTCAATCCTATAATTCCTCTACTAGGCATATACCGAGAAGACCAAAAACCACATCGTAACAAAGATATTTGTACCAGAATGTTTACTGCAGCCCAATTCATAATTGCTAAGTCATGGAAAAAGCCCAAGTGCCCATCGATACACAAATGGATTAATAAATTGTGGTATATGTACACCATGGAATATTATGCAGCCTTAAAGAAAGATGGAGACTTTACCTCTTTCATGTTTACATGGATGGAGCTGGAATATATTCTTCTTAATAAAGTATCTCAAGAATGGAAGAAAAAGTACCCAATGTACTCAGCCCTACTATGAAATTAATTTAGGGCTTTCACATGAAAGCTATAACCCAGTTAAAACCTAAGAATAGGGCAAAGGGGGAAAGGGAGAGAAGGGAGGGGTTGGAAGAATGGGTACTGGTGGAATTACACCTGTGGGGCATCTTACAAGGGTATATGTGAAACTTAGTAAATGTGGAATGTAAATGTCTTGGCACGTTAACTTGGAAAATGCCAGGAAGGCTATGTTAGCTATTGTGATGAAAATGTGTCAACTAGTCTGTGAAACTAGTGTGTGATGCCCCATGATCATATCAATGTACACAGCTATGATTTAATAAAAAAAAAAAAAAGAAAGAAAGAAAAAGAAATGTCCTTCCACACCAAGTTCCTTAAGTGTTCTGATCATGAAGGGATGCTGGATATTATCAAAAGCTTTTTGTGCATCAATTGGGAGAATCATATGGTCCTTATTTTTTAGTTTGTTTATGTGCTGAATTACATGTACAGATTTACGTATATTGAACCAGCCTTTGAGACCCTAGGATAAATCCCACTTGGTTGTGGTGTATAATTTTTTGATGTGTTGTCGGATTCTGTTTGTTAGGATCTTATTAAGTATTTTAGCATCAATGTTCATCAGTGATATTGGTCTATAATTTTCTTTTCTTGTTGGGTCTTTCCCTGGTTTGCGGATCAAGGTAATGTTTGCATTGTAGAATGTGTTCGGTAATATTCCTTCTTTTTCTATATTTGGAAGAGGTATAATAATATAGGTACTAGCTCTTCTTTAAAGGTTTGGTAGAATTCTGACGTAAAGCCATTTGGTCCTGGGCTTTTCTTTTTAGGGAGATTTTGTATAGTTGATGCTATTTCTGAACTTGATACAGGCCTGTTGAACATTTTCACTTCATTGTGGCTAAGTCTTGGTGGGTGGCATACTTCCAGGTATTGGTTGAATTCTTTCAGATTTTCATATTTCTGAGAGTAGAGTTTCTTGTAGTATTTGTTAAGGATTTTTTGAATTTCTGAGGGGGTCTGTTGTTATTTCATCATTACCATTTCTGATTGATGAAATTAGAGATTTTACTCTGTTTTTCCTGGTTAGGTTGGCCAAAGGTTTATCTATGTTATTGATCTTTTCAAAAAACCAACTTTGGATTTATTGATCTGTTGTATAATTCTTTTGCTTTCAATTTCATTTAATTGTGCTCTGATTTTGGTTATTTCTTTTCTTCTGCTGGGTTTGGGGTTGAAGTGTTCTTCCTTCTCCAGTTGCTTGATATGTCCCATTAAGTTATTAACTTCCTCTCTTTCCATTTTCTTGAGGAAGGCTTGCAGTGCTATAAATTTCCCACTTACAACTGCCTTTGCAGTATCCCAGAGGTTCTAATAATTTGTGTCTTCCTTGTTGTTTTCTTCCAAAAATTTTGTGATTCCCTTCTTAATCTCATCTATAACCCTTGTATTTTTCAGCATAAGGTTGTTTATCTTTCATATTTTTGTATGGTTATGCAGGTTCCTATTGTTAGTGAGTTCAACTTTTATTCCATGATGGTGTGGGAAGATGCAAAGAATAATTTCTATTTTTTTAAATTTGCTGAGGTTAGATTTGTGGCCTAGGATGTGGTCAATTTTGGAGTATGTTCTGTGGGCTGATGAGAAGAATGTGTATTCAGTTTTGTTGGGAAGAAATGTTCTCTAGATGTCTGTGACATCCAGATGTTGAATGGTTGAGTTTAAATCTAAAATTTCTTTGCTTAGCTTCTTTATGGAGGATATATCCAGCACTGCTAAAGGGGTGTTAATATCTCCAACTGCTATGGAACTGAAGGAAATCAAATTGCTCATGTCTGCTAGAGTTTCTCTTAGAAATTGAGGGGCATTCTGGTTGGGTGCATAAACATTAATAATTGAGATGTCATCATATTGAGTATTACCTTTAACAAATATGAAGTGTCCATTCTTATGTTTCCTTATTTTGGTTGGTTTAAAGCCTATTGCAAATAGGCTTGCAACACCTGCTTTTTTCTGCTTTCTGTATTCCTGGAATATAGATAACCATCCCTTCACCTATAGTCTATATTTGTCTTTTAATGTAAGATGCGATTCTTGGATGCAACAGATATCTAGCTTGAGTTTTTGTATCCAGTCAGCCAAGCTGTGCCTCTTTAGCAGACAGTTTAAACCATTCACATTAGTTGAGCATACTGATAAGCCTTTTGAGAGTCCGGTGGACATTTTTAATCCTTTTGCAACTGTGGAAGTTGGAATTTGATCAAAATTTTCTGGGGGGGGGGGTTACTTTTGTGGTGGAGGATTATGCTGGTCTTTATGGAGGATAGGTCTGAAAATGTCCTGGAGAGCTGGTTTAGTTATGGAAAATTTCTTCAACATGTGAATGTCATTGAAATTTCTCTGTCAAAAATGAAAGTCAGTTTAGCTGGGTAGAGGATCCTGGGTTTAAAGTTGTTTTGATTTAGGAGATTAAAAGCCGATGACTATCCTCTTCTAGCTTGAAAGGTTTCAGCAGAGAGATCTGCAGTTATTCTAATATTCTTCCCCTTGTAGGTGATGGTTTTCTTTTGTCTGGTTGCTTTCAGAATTTTCTCCTTCATATTAACTTTAGTGAAATTAATCAGGATGTGTCTGGGGGATGTCTTATTCGGGTTGAGTCATGCTGGAATTCTGAAACTGTCTGCTATCTGAATTTCAGAATCTCCTGGCATGTCTGGAAAGTTCTCATTCATAATCTCATGAAGAAGAGACTCTGTGCCTTGTGAAGGCACTTCATCACTCTTAGGGATCTCTATAAGTCATATATTGGCTTTCTTCAAATTATTCCAGAGCTCTCTGAGAGAGTGATCTTTTATGCCCTTCATTTCTCTTCCTCTTTGAGAGTTTGGGAGCATCAGAAGCTTTGTCTTTAATGTCAGAATTTCTTTCTTCTCCTTGCTCCATTCTGTTACCTTCTGAGATTCTACTGTGTTTCTCAAATCTTAGAGGGCTGCAATTTCTTGTCTAAATGTGTCAAAATCTTTGGTAATTTGGTCTTTGAGTTCATTGAATTCTTAAATATCTTTTGTGTTACTGCTTGGGATTCTAATTTGATCTTATTTGCTATTCAGATTCTGAATTCAATTTCTGACATCTCAGCTATTTGTTTGTGCATTGGATCTTGTGCTGTGTCTGCCCCCATTGATCCTTGGGGGAGTTGATCTACTCTGATTATTCATATTGCCAAAGTTTTTCTGTTGATTTTGCCACGATTGTTTTTCACCATTGCCTCTGGCCATCCTCAGAGTTTGGGAGGCGTCTCTCCAAGATGACACCCCAGTGGGATCACTCTATTGTTGCTGGATCTTTGTAGGGAGTGACCCTATGTAGTTCCTCTGGGGCTGCCCTAACTAGGGAATTCTGGTTGTGGAAGCAGCTCTGGCATGTGACACACCCATATCCAGCAATGGGGCAGGAGGTGGTGCTTACTGTTCTGGGAGTGCCTGGCACCCAGTGACTTTGACATAGAGAGCCCAAGGCTCCAGCAGGCTCTGACCAGGAAAGGGGCTTTGCTTAGAGGCAGGGAGGGCTCCAGAGGGCACACGGCTACCAGTGTCCCTGGCTGGATAAGTGGGCTGGTTTCGAGGCAGGGAGTGTATAGGAGGGAGCACATGGGGTTGCACGGTTCCCGCAGTTCCTGGTCAGGGCATGCAGAGGCCTGACGGGCATGAGTCGAGGGTCTGGGGTTGCGGCACAGCTCTTATGGAGGTCCAGGTGGTGCCAAGACCAGGAGTTTGAGGTTGCTATGAGCTGTGGTGCCACAGCACTCCACCGAGGGTAACAGCCCGAGGCTCCAGTGTGCCAAAATCGTTCTTGCTCTGCCCCTAAGAGTTAAGGCTGTATGGCAGCTCAGTCCCCGCCTTTAGGCTGCTCAGTCCCTAAGTTACTAGCTACTAGGTTCTGCCTGATCCTCGCTCTGTGACCCTGAGGGCAAAGCTTGCCAGGGCAGTTCTCTCACAATGGCTTCCTGTGGCCCACAGCCGAATACTATTAGCTCCATCCAGCTCAGCGGCTCAGTCTGGGGCCCTAAACAATGCCCAAAGTTCTTCGCACTCCTGCTCAAGCTCTCCCCAAGGCAGTTCAACTGAGTGCCAAGTTCAAAAACACTGAAACAGTTCACAGGTAAGACTTTTCTGGTTTGCAGTCTCACTGCTGCTTGTACTTACGGTTGCCATCAGGATTAGGTCAATCAAATACATGCAACCACTTGCCAATTTTCCACTGTTTTTGTTCTCCTCTTGGAGTCCAGAAGTCCCTTGCTGACTTCCTGTATCCTGAAAGGGATGATTATAGGCATATCCCACTAGCCAGAGATGCCTGGAGTCTTAACTCCCCAGACTCACCGTACCCAGTTGCAGGGAAGCGGTTACTCGGCCACCATCTTGCTCCACCCAACCTGGCTTTTGCTTTGAATATATTTTTTTCAACACTTTATTAACAGTCCTTGGCTAAGGTAACAAAAATTCAAGCAGCTAAGTCCTATGTACTTGCCAACAAATGACATTAAAAATATTTTTCTTATAAAAGTCACTGGTGATTCATTTTATTGGGAGTAAATCAATAATACCTTCTTTCCCTTATTTAAAAATTGGAGATTTAAGAATGTATTAAAATGCTATTAAGTAAAAAGAAAAAGGTAGTTTTTTTCAGGAGTGTCCAACCTTTTTCCTTCCAGGCCATACATTAGAAAAAGAGTTGGTTTGGGCCATATGTTAAATACACAAACACTAGTGAAAGCTGTTGAGCAAAACAAAGGTCCATGTGTAATTTTTCCTATGTCTAACACTACAGATAAACAATACATTCCTCACATTATTGGCATGTGGTCTTTATGCCACTGGTTGGAAGTTCCTGTAAGAGTACACTTAGAAATAAATTATTAGTATCTTTGTTTGGGGGGCTTTTTATTAAAATCCTACAAAATAAATTATTAGTATCTTTGTTTGGGGGGTTTTTTATTAATTGACCTAAAAATTACATGTATTTGTAGCATATACCATGAGGTTTTGATATATGTACACATTTAGTGGAAAGACTAAGTACAGTTAATTAGCATAGTCCATCCATTACCTCACAAATATCTTTGGACATGATTTTTCTGATGCATTCGTTTCAGCTTTCAAAGGAATAAAAGCTGAGATGTGCCCTTCATAAAGTCTCACAGTGTGACAGTGGTAGACTGAAAAGTAATGAGACATAAGTCCACAACCACTATGGTAACTTTCCAGTGCACAGTCTCACTGCCTGCAGCTTTGTTCCCCACAGGTGTCTTTCTGTGTCATATTCTGCACACCTTTTGCTATTCCCCTCTGGGAATCAGTTTTTCCAAACCAGTTGTACTTGACACCCTATGGTTTGAGTGCTCCTTTCTGGTGGCAATGCTGTTCTCCCTCCATTCTCCCACCCGGTCCACCCATTGGCTATGGCTCTATCCCCAGCCAGCTAAATCCAGGATACTGAAGACTAGTTCTGCTGCCTGAATAAGTTACTAAACTTCCATGATTTGAGTTTTGCTGCATATGCGATGAGAAGTAAGGATATGCATATAGTTCCTTTTTGTGAAAACTTTATGGGCACTTTACCAGAAAACTCTAAATAATAGAGTAACACCTTGTTAATTCCATATTAAGGAAGCTATGAAAAGAAGGGACTTTAAGTATGTATTATCTAATATTTTATTTAAAAGCAATTAGACATTTTAAATCAAGTAGGGGAAATAGCTATTTCAAATTCATGCTATTTTGAATACAACCGTATCAGCTTAGTGAGATTTCATCCCACACACAAGAAAGGTTATTATTACATTACTGCATACCTTATAGGATGTGGATGAAATTATGATGGTCCTGGGCACATTTTCATCTTCACATTAATCAAAGGTTCAGTGGCCTTTTGACACCATCATTTGGTAAGTTTTTGCTTTGCTTTTTCTTTTTCTCTGTGAGGGAAACCCTCCCATATTACATATAGTAATATGTTTCCATTTTCCCTACAAGCTGTTAGCCCCATGACCTTCATCCCACCAACTACATACATGCTGAGTACCAGAGCCACGGAGGGGGACCATGAACATTTACTAGGAAGCACAGCAAGTGCCTTGGAAAGCCCACTTCAGTGAATCCTCCTACCAACAGGGCATTTTCATATTCCTACGTTCTCCAGAGCTTCATCTGTGAATGCCTTCAGGTATTTGTTTCAGTATTATAGGTAGCTATGGCCAAAAGGGCCAAGGATCCCAAGTAGAAATCCTATAGACTGGATTCATTGGAAGGATTCTCCACCTTCGGATGGAGAGGTGGATAGTCACAACCAGGGCTTGAAGGTCAGCTATAAAAGCAACTCTAGTGAGCAAAAGCCCTGGGAAATTTTGCAGCCAAACAAACCTTCTCCAAGTGAGAATGAACTGACAAACATGCATATAAAACTCTACATGTTAAATGCATATCTCACGTGCTTTAGATACATATGCTATGAAAGTTGCCATTATGTCCCCCCCCCACCCCTTGTTTCACTGTGGTCTCTTATTGGCTGGTTTATATGGCAATCATGCACACACATTATCTGGTTTCCTTTCACTTATGTATCAAAGAGCCATGATATTTGTTTCACCTTTTATTTGTGCTAATAAAACCTCTCAAATTTACTACAGGGATTTACTTTATTTTATCCCTCCTTTTGCTTCTTCATTCCCCCCCTCTATACTGGCTGGTTAGAATTGGCAGCTGCTTTTCCCATTCCCAAGAGAAAATACTGCAAAGTTAATCGTGCTGGTAGGGGTCCCATTCATTGCAGGAAAAATGTCAAACAAGGTACTTAGGAAATGGAATTGGCTAAAGAATGTGGCTGTACATTATTATTTAGAGGGGAGGGGCAAGGTAAGTCTGTCAATTCTATGCATTTAAATGTCATTCTTGTCTGTTTCGTGGAGTTTCATGGCAGGTTGAATATGACTGTGGTTCGGTTTGTATGAGTTAATCATGATACTTCTGCTGCTAAATATTTTTGTTGTTTCCAGAGGTAATGTGAAAAAATGTCAGCAGTCTGATGAGAAATCAAGGTGTTTTTACACTTTATACTCACACACACACACACACTCTATGTAGACTCCTGTGTTGCTAGCTGTATGATTTATATAGGAATCAAATTATGGGTAGTGCCCCACAAAGGCTACTCTATAAGTCTTCATCCAGAAGACATGTGTTCCTCCATCAAATTATCTTACACAGAACTAGCCTCTGCCTTCTTCCTCCTCTCCTGTTCTTGCTTGCTCTCTCCCTTCCTCTATAAGAATTCTTCATCAAGACCAGGTTGCACACCCTAGTTCTAGCACTCTGGAAGGCTGATTCAGGTGGATTATCTGACCTCAGGAGTTCAAAACCAGCCTAAACAAGAACATGACTCCATCTCTACTAAAAATAGAAAAACTACTGGGGCGGCATGGCGGGCACCTGTAGTCCCAGCTACATGAGAGGCTGAGGCAAGAGGATGACTAGAACTCAGGAATTTGAGGTTGCTGTACTGCAATGCCACAGCACTCTACCCAGGGTGACAGAATGAGACTCTGTTTCCAAAAAGAAAGAAAGAAAGAAAACAGAATTGTCAATCAATATACACACAGTCTTTTTTACATATGAAGACAATGGGTCTAGTGCAGTGGTTCTCAACCTTCCTAATGCCTTGATGTATTTTCATTGTTACAAAGGGGTCGCACTAGACCCACAGGTTGAGAACCGCTGGTCTAGTGGGTGCTTGTTACAGACTGAATTCCATTCCCCCAAAATGCATATGTTGAAGCCCTAAACACCTCTCCTCCCCCATGAAACAGTATTTGGAGATCAGGCCTTTAGGGAAACAATTAAGGTTAATTGATGTCATAAGAGTGAAGCCCCAATCTGAGAGGACTGGTGGCAAAAGACACCAGTGATCTCTGTCTCCACAGCTGCACAGGGCAAAGGCCATGTGAGAACGCAGTGAGAAAGCGATCAGCTGCCAGGCAGAGAAAGTCCTCATCAGAAACCAGCCCTCTAACACCTCGACAGTGGGCATCCAGCCTCCAGACTGTTTAGGAAGTAAATCCTGCAGTTTGGGCCACTACACCTGCAGGAGTCTGTGGAGGCAGCCTGAGCAGACTGCACAGCACTCAGGGGGGATGTGTGCGCTAAATTCCCTTCTCTCTGCCTACGGATGAATATATTTCGTATATATTCTTTGCACTTTTTCCACATGTCCTCTTAGAATCATTTTCAAGATTTTTTTTTATATTTTTATTTTTGAAACCCTAGACTTCAAGAAAATTTTTAAAAATAGGACCCACATTCTCTTCACCCTACTTCCCCTGATGTTGACCTGGTATAAAACCATAGTAAAATTACAGAAAACAGAATGCTAACACTGAGGTGGTACTATTAAATAATCTGTATACTTTAAATTTATTCTAGTATCACCAATTTTTTAATTGACGTGCAGTTGACAGTCCTGGATCGAATGCAAGATCCCATATGGTATTTAAGTGTTAGGGAGGCTTTTCTCCAATTTGTGACAATTCCTGTCTTAATTTATTCTCACCTGCGTGACATACTTAAATAATACTATTATTTCATACCATGCTTTTCAAGATGTGTTTGTCTGATTCTCAGAATTAGATTAAGGATATGCATTTGGGGCAAGAATCCTACAGACGTGAGGTACTCTGCTCAGGGCACTGCAATAGGGCACACATGGGTCACAGGTCTAGTTATAGGTACTGCTAATTGTGATCACTTTGTTAAGTGTCTGCCAATTATTTACACTTTATAGTTACTATTTCTCCCTTGAAATTAGAATCTTACAGGAAGATTCTTTGTGATTCTACAAACGTCCTTTTTTCTCATCTATGTACTTTATTTGTCCACTAGTTTTAGCATCTATCAGTGGATCTTGTCCTTGGTCATAATTACCACAGTGCTTGCCTGGTGAGGACTGCGCATTTCTTCACCCCTTCTACCCTGGAATTCTAATTGGAATTCTGCATAAAGGGGCTCTTCCTTCTTCTCCCCAGTTTAAATATTTATTATTTACTTATTTATATAAGTATGGTATCATGGATATTTGTTGTATTCTGTGGGTTTTACTCTATTAGTCTCATTGTTTATTTTCTTGCTCAAATCATCAGAGGTTAGGTCATTATGAGTTCCCTCAGCTGGCCCCTGTGTTCTTTCAGCTTCTGTTATGTGTTAAGTGTTTTCATCCTTCCTGTTATCCTAAGATACTCCGGGATCATGTCGTATTTCCCATCCCCTAGCCCTGTTATGTTACATTTCTTCAAGAAGCATCACTTCCTTTTATTAAGGAATGATATTTAGAAACTAAGGTCCAAGCATTGGCTGTTCAGTGCTGCTGGAGTGTCCTTGCTTCCAGATCCTCTTTTTAGGAAGAAACAGGGCAACATGTGCATAATCACATACACATAGATACGGTCTTGTCCTTTTTCTCAACTGTAGCTTCTTTTCCCATCAGTTATGAACCTCAGTCTTGAACCAAGCTCCATTACTACAGCAAAATACCATAACCAGAGTAACTTAGAAGCAACAGAAATTTACTTCTCATAGTTCTGCAGATGTGGTTTCTGATGAGGGGCCACTGTCTCACAGATGGCGCTTTCTTGCTGTCTCCTCACAGAGTGGAAGAGGCCAGGCTGGGCTTTGGGGCCTCTTTCATAAAGGCACTCATCCTCATCCCATTCATGAAGACAGCGGCTAACCACCTCCCAAAATGTCTCACCTCTAAATACCATCTCCTTGAGAATTAATATTTCATCATGTGAATCTGGGGGAGACACACTTTCAGGCTATACCTCCTGGCTCTCATCTACTATATATTAACTTATTCTCTCACCACTAAAGTATATAAAAATTGGCTTCCAAATTACTAGCCTTTCCCCTGTGAAAGCAATATTTGCTATCTAGAACACCATATTATCCTCATAGCATATAGCCAAAGTCTTGCTTTTCCAAAGTCATTTGTCAGTTCTTTTTTCCCCACCCCCTTCAATGTGATTTAGTCAAGCATAATGAAGCCAAGGTCATTTGTTCCTGTTGAATTACATTTGGGATTCCCAAAAGATTCTGTTTGGTTTTATTTACTTACTAATTTTTGGAGCATGTAAAACTTTATTAGAGCTAAATACAAAGGTATAGTTAAAGAAATGTCATCCCCTTCATCTGTTCTACCCTTTCACTCTTTCTCCATTCTCTCTTGTCCACCTCTATTAGGTAATCAATCTCATTACTTCTGGCTTATCGCTGCCTCCATTTCTTTTATACAAATTAGCAGATACCTGCATGTTTTCTTAAGTCACTTTCTTTCTTATATAAAGAGTAATACATAGTCTAGGCCAGGGGTCCTCAAACTGTGGCCCACGGGCCACATGAGGCAGTGTGATTGTATTTGTTCTCGTTTTGTTTTTTACTTCAAAATAAGATATGTGAAATGTGCATAGGAATTTTTTCATAGTTTTGTTGTTGTTTTTTTTAACTATAGTCCATCCCTCCAACAGTCTGAGGGACAGTGAACTGGCCCCCTGTTTAAAAAGTTTGAGGATGCCTGGTCTAGGCAGTCTTTTGTAATTGATTTGCAAATATTTTGATGAGAACATCAGATACTGTCTGCAGCCATATAACTGACTGTATCTTATTAAACTGGAGCTAATACTATGTAATTTGGGGCCAAAGTCACTTGGGTTTGTGATCAAGTGTTAATTTTGTGATCTGAGAAAATGCATATTTCTAAATCTTGGGTTCTTCATCTTTAAAATGGAGATAATGTTAGTATCTGTATCATAAGTTTGCTTAATGATTAAATGAACATTACACATAAAGCTCTTAACATAGTACTTGACATTTGGTTAAGTGCTCAAGAAATCTTAGAAGTATTACAAATATTAAGCATATTGTTGAAAAGTACAGTAACTATGACTTTATAATTAACTAATTGGCTATAGCTCATTTTTTTCTGTCCAGATTTCTCTCTCAAAATCACGAAAACCACTCAGTAACATTCATTGCACATAGATAATTTTTCCCCAGAGAATTATATAAAAGACAAAACCAATCCCACTATTAATTTAAAAGGAAGTTTCCCAATCTGCTGCACTAAAATTGCAGTTAACTGTCAAATACAGGCATCCCTCATTGTATAGTACTTTGCTTTATTGCATTTTTTTCTTTCTTTTTTTTTAAAATGGAAGCTCCGTGGCCCTCCTGCATCCAGCAGTCTATGGAGCTGTTTTCCTAACAGCCTGTGCTCACTTCATGTCTCTCTGTCACACTTTGGATATTCTTACCATATTTTAAACTTTTTCACTATTATTTTATCTGCTGTTACTTGTTTTGGGGTGCCATCAATCACATCCACATAAGACGGTGAATTTAATTGAAAAATGTTGTGTTTTCTGACTGTCCCACTGACTGGGGGACAGTTGTTCCCTCACCTAAGGCCCCACTGTTTCCTGAGACAGAACAATATTGAAATTAAGCCAGTTGATAACCCTACAGTGGCCTCTGGGTGTTCAAGTGTAAGGAAGAGTTGTGTGTCTCTCACTTTCAATCAAAAACTAGAAATGCTTGAGCTTAGTTTGGAAGGCTTGTCAAACACTGAGATAGACCAAAGCTTGGCATTTTGTGCCAACTGTTAGCCAAGTTGTGAACGCAAAGGATTGTTTTTCGGGGAAGAGAGAAGTGCTACTCCAGGGAATGCACAAATTCATAAGAAAGGGAAATAGCCTTATTGCTGAAACAGAGAAAGTTTGAGTGCTCTGGATAGGAGATCCAAGCAGCCACAACATTCCCTCAAACCAGAGCCAAATCCAGACCAAGAACTTAATCCTTTTCAATTCTACAAAGGCTGAGAAATGGAAGACAGCTTTAGAAAAAAAAGAGAAAACATCTGAAGCTAGCAGAGTTTGGTTCATGAGATTTAAAGAAAGAACCCAACATCTCTACAACATACAGTGCTGATGTAGAAGCTTCAGCAAGTTATCCCAAAAAGTCTAATTAAGATAACTGATAAAGAATTGATAAAGATAACTTATACACCAAACAACAGATTTTCAGTGAGGTGAAGATGAAACAGCCTCATTGGAAGAAGATGCTATCGAGGGCTTTCTTAATCAGAGAAGAGAATTCAGCTCCCAGTTTCATGCTTTAAAAGACAGGCTGACTCCCTGGGGATTACTGCAGTTGGTGACTAAGATGAACTTCCATTCTGAAAATTCCAGGGCCCTTAAGAATTATACTAAATTTTCTATGTCTGGGCAGTATAAACAGAGCAACAAAGTTGGAAATCTTCATGGAGACTTGGAGGGATTCAAGACTTCAGTGGAGAAAATGCAGATCTGGTGGAAATAACAAGAGAGTGGGAATTAGAAGTAGATCCTTAAGATGTGACTGCATTGCCATCATGTTGCAATGAAACGTGAAAGAATCAGGAGTTGAGCAAAAAATAATAATAATAATAATACAAGTAATTACTTGAGATAGAATTTACCCCTGTTGAAATGACACCAAAGAATTTAGAACCTTACATACACGTAGTTGATGGAGCTGTGGCACGGCTTGAGAAGATTGACTCCAACATTGAAAGTTCTACGGCTAAAAGTGCTATCAAACAACATCATGTACTACAGCACAATCTTGTGTATAATAAAGAGGCTATTAGGACATCAAACTTCATTGTTGTCTTTCAGAAATTCCCACAGCCACCATCACCCTGCTCAGTTAGCAGCCATAAACATTGGGGCATGACCCTTCACCAGCAAAACGATTACAACTCACTGAAGACTTGGGAGATCATTGGTATTTTTTGGTAACAATGTATTTTTAATTAAGTATATTTTAATTAAAATATACTTAATGATACTGTATACTTAGTAGATTTTAGTATAGTGTAAACGTCACTTTTATATCCACTGGGAACCACAACATTCTTGTGATTTGCTATATTGTATTTGCTTTATTGTGATAGTTTAGAACCAAACCTACAGTATCTCTGAGGTATGCTTATATTTAAAAGTCCATTATTCCCTTCATAGTATTCTTAATCTCTTTCCCTTTCTACCACAAGTCATGAAGTATCTCTCTGCACTGACTTCATATACTATTTGTGACAACTGAATTTGCAAAAACCCAATCTTTGTGGTGAATATAACTTTAGTACCAGAGAAATTAACAGTGAAAACTGTAGTTTGTTAATCAGTTGCAAGTATGCTCATGGAGTATTTTAAATAAATTCTGATATTTAAGCACAGATTTAAATTGGGTGGATCTTGTACAAACTGATCAAAATTGGCCTGATACACATCACCTTGGAAATAGTTCCTTAACATGTATTAAGTGCCTGATATGGGACAGGCACATGTTATGTGTTGGCGGGAAAATAATCAAAAAAGAAATTCCTTTCTTCAAAGACCTCACTGGCTAGTTAGTTCCAGAAGTTATTTGAGTTGGTAGAGAAGTGTATGAAACCTGAGCTTCCCAACTTGGATCTTCTTTGACCCTGCTGGGGAGTAAGGACCAATCTCCTATCTGTGTGGGGGTTAGGGGGTTGAGTAGGTAAAGGGCACACCTGGGTGGTTAGATGAGAAGGCTCCCTCCAGCCACCGTGCTGACAGGGTCATGTGGGGCAAATCAGGACAATCAGGAAAGAAATCCAGGCAATGGATAACGGATTCTTGGACAAGGCTCCCTCCAGCCACTGTGCTGACAGGGTCATGTGGGGCAAATCAGGGCAATCAGGAAAGAAATCCAGGCAATGGATAACGGATTCTTGGACAAGGATGGAAGCAGTGAAGTGTTGCTGTGGTGGTTTTCTTAAAGTATTTTAAATGTAAAATCTACAGAAAAAATAGCTGCATAAGCTGTGCTAGGAAAAGTGGAGCTAAAATTCCGAAGTAGAGTCCTCAGTTTCCACAAAAATCAGGTTTGAATTATTATCTACTAAATTTCTCAATATGAATGTCATGCTCTCATTCCTGTGGGAAGATGTTTTACTGTGGTCCCCAATCCCCAGGCCACACAGCAGAGGTGAGTACAGCAGCCAGCAAAGCCCCATCTGTGTTGACAGCCACTCCCCACCGCCCACATCATTCCTGGGCCCCCCCTCCTGTGAAATCACTGGGGGCATTAGATTCTCACAGGAGTTCAAACCCTACTGTAAACTGATCCAGCTCAGGGCTTCTGCATTATGACAAGTGGTATCATTATTTCCTTTTACATTACAATGTAATAATAACAGAAATAAGGTTCACAGTAAATGTAATGCACTTGAATCATCCTGAAACTACCATCCACCCCACCCCACCCCAGTTCATGGAAAAAATTTCTTCTATGAAACTGGTCCCTAATGCCAAAAAGGTAGGGGGCCCCTGTTGTATTACATTTCCTGAGAAAAATAAAGGAAATGAGCTAAAATAGAACTTAAGAGAAATGCACCCAGTTTCCAGTGGACGGAGGCCTACCCTGCATTGCTTTGGCCTTTTCCCTGCCTGAGAGACAGAGGTATTTTGTGGGTTTACACACTTGCATACAAGGGAGGCAGCCAGAGCTGCAGGAACATTTTCTGCAGTAACGTCTTGGGCTTTGCAGGGTAGGGAATGCTGAGGCTGGTTCTGTCTCAGGAAGTCCCATTTAAACCTAAGTCAGTGTGTTTCACATCCATATGTTGTGATGAGACCCACTTACAATGTCCTCTGTAGGACCAAAAATACACTTCACCCTATACCAATTTAGAAATTTTACATTCCTGGACTACATATCTTGGGATTTATTTGCAGCTTTGGAAGGACCCTGCTTGAAATTGCAGTGCGTTTGCCAAAACTTAAACTTATCACAAAGTTGAACAGTCTCCTGTTTTGAAGGTTAGAGCAGTTTCCTTAATTGTAGAGTAGGACAGGAGATTCTTGCTGCCCAGATGATCTTCTCAGAGTTTAGAAAAATTAGGTGTTCCTTTGCCAAAGGTGGAAAATATTGGACATAAGATCATCCAACTTATTTCTAGATGTTAAGTTTTCCTGTATATTGTATTTCCAGTTTTTGAAGGTCGTGGTAGATTTATTTATTGTTGGCATTTGTCTCTTTTTCTTTTTGTTTTAATTTTTTTTAGCCTGAAACCCCAGGGGTTTTTTTTTCCCCTTCCATTGATGTGTCAATTTGCCTACATCTATTCATTTTCTTAGAAAAATAGTAAGACTGACTTGAGGAAATAAATTTATATTGGCTTGGCCCCTTGGCCCCTCCTCCACTGCCATATGCATTTTAAATGACCCAGAGGAAAGATCTGTATTAATATAGATGAATTATTAATTATGTCTTATCATTTAATAGTTGAGGGCTGATTTCTTAAGTTTATTTTTAGAAAGAAGTTCCACTTAGAACTCTAATGGCACATTTAGATTCACTAATCTCTGTTTCCAGCCCTGTTTTTGGAGGCAGTAGCTCTGATTGCAAGTCTTGCTCCAGAAGAAAATGAAGAAGCAACAGATTCAAAGGAGACATGGTCCGCGCACCAAGGAGACATGGGGCTTTGTTACAAAAAGCCGAGAGCAGCCCTAAACTTTATCACTGGGGGTTTGGTCATACACCCAGCTCTTGTAAACCCAAGGAGCTTTCCAGGGTCTGGTATCTCTTTAAACAAGGGCTGTATTTGTTCACTAAAAGCTAGGGGTATGCAGTGCTCCAAAAAGAATTTGGGGCTGGATTCATCAGATATCATGTCCACTCCTTCTGCTTCCCAGCCATCGCTTACCAAACTCGGCACAGTTGAATCCAGATGTTTTGGACAAGAGCATTGCAGGGGTCCCCAAACTTTTTAAACAGGGGGCCAGTTCACTGTCCCTCAGACCATTGGAGGACCAGACTATAGTTTAAAAAAAAAAAAAAAAAGCTATGAACAAATTTCTATGCACACTGCACATACCTTATTTTGAAGTAAAAAACAAAACGAGAACAAATACAATCACACTGCTGCATGTGGCCTGCGGGCCGCAGTTTGAGGACCCCTGGAGAGCACTGGAGTGAGGATAAGGAAACAAACTGAACGGTGTGATGGGTGGCAGTGCACAGCAGCTTCCTGAGCCTCAGTGTCCTTATCTGGGAAAAAGGGGAGGTAGTGAGAGCAAGTAAGTTTTAAAGTAACTTGCAAATTTGAAATGGGATTTTTCAAATGTGTATTGCCCTTCAGGAGGCCATTGACATTTTAAATGGTGATGAAAATGAAGTAGTTTTCATGGACAAGTGATAATCCACACATGTGGCCATTCTCTTACTTCACTGTCAAATGAAGAAGGTATTGTAATGTGTTCTGGGCCAACCTCAGTCCTCCTGCTCCCAACCACATCTGATCAGGATGAGGATGAAGGTCGCCAGGGATATCCAGGTCTCCTGCCCTTACACCACAAGGTTGCATTGTCTGGATCTGATTTGTATTTGACTCAGGAGCCGATGCCTTCTAACCCTAGGCCAGGAGCAGGGAACCAGCAGCCTTAAAGCCACATGTGGCCTCCTAAGTCCTTAGTGTGTCTTTTTGACTGAATCTAAATTTTACAGAACAAATTGTTTTGTTTCTATTAATATATTTTGTTCATCTTTTATATTCTTATTTTATTTTTTAAATGAATACATTTAAAATGCCAAAGAATAAAAAAGTTTCAACAAAATAATCCTCCCAGACTGACCAGCACAATTAGAGCATTAGTAAGAAACAAGGGCTAAATTGACAGCTGCTAAGCTGGTAATTTTGTTCCAACTTCTCCTAACAGGCATCACTGCCACACAAGACTGGTTGGGGAGAGTTTATGGGGGTCCAGCATGCCAGTCTGTTATCACCTTCTAACAATGGTGCACCATGTTTCTTTATGAAGTGGAATTTGTGCATAGTTGCACAGGGCAACAGTATTTTTTATTCTGTCTGCTTAACAGCTCATCATATCAAAGAAGACCTGGAGAACACTAAAGGAAGAAAACAGATTCATTAGTCAGGACTGGGAATTGCAATGTTTCTGCCAAAGATGAGACGATTTGCTTCCTTTGTGATACTGCAACATTAGAATAATTCAATGCACATCTGTAGTATAACACTCATAAGGACCACAATTTTTTTTTAATTATTTAGGATTCATTGAGGATACAAGGAATTAGGTTATGCTGCTTACATTTAGCTAAAGCCCCTCTTATAATCGTGTCCCCTGCAGAGGTTTGCCATACACCATGACCTCCCCACTCTCCCTCTCCTTCCTCCCCTCTCCATGATCCCTCATTCCTGTAGCCCTACCTTGTATTAGCTCATCTACTGCCTTCATATTAGAATTGAGAACACTGGATTCTTGATTCTCCATCCTTGAGATGTTTTACTAAGAAGAATGTTTTTCAACTCAGTACAGTTTAATATAATAGATGTAAAGTCTCCATCTCTTTTAATGGCTGAATAGTATTCCATGGTGTACCTATACCATAGCTTGTTAATCCATTCCTGGGTTGGTGGGCATTTAGGCTGTTTCCACATTTTTGGTGACTATAAATTGACCTGTGATAAACAGTCTAGTTCAAGTGCCCCTACGGTAAAAGGATTTTTTTTTTTTTTTCTGAGTGGATACCTAATAATGGAATTGCAGGTTTGAATGGGAGGTCTAATTTGAGTTCTTTAAGGATTTTCCATACTTCCTTCCAAAAGGATATTAGTTTGTTGTCCCACCAACAGCATAAAAGAGAGAACAACTCAACCAAAGAAGTGGTGATGATGCCATTTGCAGAGACTTGGGTGGAACTAGAGGCCATCACCCTAAGTGAAGCAAACTCAGGAACAGAAAAATAATTGCTGTATGTTCTCATAAGTGGGAGCTAAACTGTGAGTATGCAAGGACACACAGAGGGGTATAATGGACACAGGAGACTTTAGAGGAGGATGGAGGAGGGTAAAGAGTGATAAAAAGTACCTTTTGAGTACTCCGCACACTATTCAGGTGGTGGGCACACTGAAAGCCCAGACTTTGCCACTACACAATATATACATGTTCAGCTTGTACTCACTACTGAAATTTTTAAAGAGAAAGAAATGGAGAGGTAAGTAACTTGAAGGAGGCTATATAGATAGAAAGTTGCTCAGCCAGATCTATGAAGTGCTTTATTTTTTTTCCATCATATAAAAGAAAAAAATTATGTGCATTTGGTTTTTTAATTTGCTTTATTCCCTGAAATTTGATGGCTACAATTACATGATATGTATTTCTAAATAAGATTTTAAAGAAGAAAAATGAAAGTCATAAAGTTCTGCGCATAAGAAAGATGGCCCCAAACAGAAAAATCTCAAGATCTTTAGAGCTTTTTAACTAACAGTCTGGGTCCAAAAATAAAAGTTCTTGGCATAAATTCAGCTTCATCACTCATGGGTATGAAACAATGTGTACAGAATAATGAGTCATGTGGCTGAGTTACATTCACTATCTAAACTCTAAAGATAACTTGCATACTAGTCAAGTTAGCAGTTCTGGAGCCAGCGACTAGGGATCTAGTTATAGGAATTAGAGTATAAAATGAAAATGGAATTACACCTGTGGTACATAATGCAAGGGTACATGTCAGATCTATTAAGTACAGATTATAAATGTCTTAACACAATAATTAAGTAAATGAGATGAGGTATATATTAACCAGTGTGATGTAAGCATTCCTAATTCTCTATGAAATCAGCACATTGTACCCAATAAATGCATTAATGTATACATGATCTATGTGTTTATGATTAAGTAAAAAAAAAAATTGAGAAACTACCAAAAGAATAAATAAATAAAATGAAGATTTTGTCTTAATTCTGAGAAGACCTAGTATAAAATGAGGATTTTGTCTTAAATCTGAGAAGACCTAGTACTTCACCCCATGAAGCAAAACAGAAGGATATTAGAACTGGTTGGCTTAACATTGAGAGAACTGAGAGAAAAAGTTAAGAACGGAGAACTGAGTCAACGGAGAACTGAATCATCTCAGTTTTTCACTAGGGCTCCCTGAGATCATCCCCGACTTTGAATTTTGGATCTATTGCTCAGGGGGTGATACCTGGTCTAGCAACATGTGACCTCGACTTTGAGAAGAGGCAGTAAGTATGGAGAGCTGGGTGGTTACCAAGTCCTGTCATAATGAGGAAAATGCAGTAAGGTTGACTTTTGATGAGTAATGCAGATCTTCATGGTTTATTTATCTGTTTGGTAATGCTTGTACTTTCCTAGCTAGAAAATGTGGGCCATGAAGAAGTACTTGTTTTTCTCTCTAGAAGCTAATAATCACCAACGATTGACATTGTCTCAAAAATCATTTCCCATGAACATTTATTACACTGTGACTCACCAAACAGGTGTCCCTGGGATGATATTTTAATGCCTTTAACCAGATTAGTGAAGATCTAGGTCATTAACAGAATATAGCATTAATCAAGGTGTTTATAGTAATAGCATGAAGATCTTTCACTTTTTGGTTTAATTAAGATCTTCAACTTGCTAAGAATTGCACGTAAACTTTGCTAGCCCAGCACTGCCAGAAAAGAAAACGCTGACTTCTCTAATTATTATGAAATTTGAAAATACACCTCAATATCCGGCAAGTAACAGTCACAGTTTAATTTAAAAAAAAATTGCATTCAAACAAATTGGTGATCAGGAAAGGCAAGTACATCCTCAGAATAGGTTGTCAACAACTCAAGGCTACTACTTTACTCGCCAGCCTCGAGGCAGAAACTGATGTAGTTTTCTCCGTTCTTAACTTTTTCTCTCAGTTGGGTAAGGCCTGATTATTAAATACATATATCCAAATGTCCTATGTTTTCTATGTCCACTCTACAGGACGACAAGAAAATTTCACACTCCTATTCCAACTCTTACAGGACATTTGGTACTTACCATTCCAAAGGTTTAGCAGGGAACGAGTGAAGCACTGGATACCTTGTGCACAGATGCACATCCAGGCCATCCAAACACCGAGACACGTCAGGGCCATCTCTCAAGTTGGGCAGCATGACAAGTAAAATGCTCAGAAATAACATGACTCAGGCTGCTCCATCGTGTTTCTGGGAACAGAGACAAACTCACTGTGAGAACAACTTGGATTAACATAATAGGAGTTACAGAGTAATTAAATTCTTCCACATCACACCTAAGTCTAATGTGTTAATAAAAAAGTAATCACACCTCTATTGTTTCTGCAGGTTCAGCTTAATTACATGGCAGTTAGAACACTCCCCCTCTCATACTCAGCAAGGACTCCCTTTACCATCTGCTGATATTTAATTAATATACATTAAATGCCCTGCTCTGTTATTAACTATAATTTAACAACTTCCTCTGTCCTCAAGATCCAGGGCATCATGAATGGGAGACGTAATGAAGCAAAATAACATCTACTATTCATATTAAAATATTGTACACACATTTATCCACATATTACCACATCTAATCCAGTTTTGGAGAGATATTTTTTCACCTTTGAATCATGGGACAACTCTTGAAAGTTTCAAGAGTTTATAGTCCTCTGTGAGCCAAGAAAGAGTTTTGAGTTTTTCTTTGCTAGCACAATCATCTGATTTGAAAATAGTCACCTTTGACTCTTTCAAAAGCCTGGGAATTTGGAGAATTGGTAGATGATTAGAAGGAAAACAATGTGGGTTTTTTTCTTATCTAATATTTTCAATGAATGTTCAGTATGAAAATGTTATAATGGGGCAGCACCTGTGGCTCAGTGGGTAGAGTGCTGGCCCCATATACCAAGGGTGGTGGGTTCGAACCCAGCCCCAGCCGTTAAAACAGCAGTGACAAGTGCAACAAAAATAGCCCAGCATTGTGGCAGGTGCCTGTAGTCCTAGCTACTTGGAAGGCTGAGGCAAGAGAATAGCCTAAGCCCAAGAGCTGGAGGTTGCTGTGAGCTGTGACACCACAGCACTCTACTGAAAGCGACAAAGTGAGACTCTGTCTCTTAAAAAAATTTTAAAAAAAGAAAGAAAGAAATAAAATGTTATAATGTGTAGATCTCAGTGAAAGAGAATGACATCAGGTTGAGTGAACATATTTGCCCTCATTACAGAAATTCAGATGTAGTCAAGATTTCTGACTTAAATGTACTAAGCTCTCCAAACCAAAGAGTATTAACCCTGCAAGTGCCTGCTTGTGTAAGTGAGAAAATAAATAGGGATTGGCACGACCAAGATTACTTATCTAGTCATGGCAGAAAGCAAGAATCCAAACCAATGGCCTGGAAAGGGCAGAGCTATGGAAATTCCCCAAATGCCCTGATCAACTATCCATTTCCCACTTACTTCCACTTGCTGAAACTGCTTCAAACATGGATATAGAAGAGAGATTTAACTCTTAGCTTATGCCAGGCTCTTGGCTAATTTAGGGAAATAAAATATTGATCATGATTTGTAAGGGGTGCAGGGAAAAAAGACATAAACTAGAAATTACAATTCAAGTAATGTCATCTCAGTAAGTGTTGTGATGGAGATTTGTGAACTCATGCCCTCTGAGATATAGTTAGGGCTCAGCTGAAAGAATGTCTCCTCCAGGAAAGAATATGTAAGCTGAGACCTAAAGGATCAGAAGAAGTTAGTGAAGGTAAAAGGGTTCAGGAAGAAAGGAGAACTGTGTGAAAGCCCTGAAGGCAAATTATTTGATCGTTTCAGAGAATTAAAAGGAAGAACAATTGGATGCTGTTGCTGGATGCAGGAGAGGGATGACGACAGCCTACACAGGATTGGTAACGATGGCAAATGAAGATTTGCCTCTGCAGAAGCAGCATGAGACACAGCGTGGTAGGCACACGTGGGTGAGAATCGCTGCCTTCTGCCATGTTAGCAAATATTACTTCTGGATATAAAAATCCATCTTATAGCTGAAGCTGATTGTCTTTCCAATAAGGAAAATGAAACTAGGCATCGTTTTCAACTGTTTCCTGATGACTCTGATTGAAAATACTTCTGTGGCCAAAAGACCAAGGCAGTGTTAGGGCAGCCCGGAGCAAAGGACACCCAGGGTCGTGTTCTGGGGTCACGCAGCTCCTGCACTCTGCTGCAGGGCCTTCATGCCCCACTTCTTTCTGATGCAGGTGGTGTCCCCCAGCGATACCTTTTGTAAAGGTTCCTTGTTTTCTTGGGAGAAGTTTATAAGGTTTTTAGGTCGAGTATTCCCCTTCTTTATACCTTCAGTACTTTCTCACTGCCCTTCATATAAGAGAGTGTAAGAAAATGTTTATTAAACTGAAATTAGTTTATCAGAATCCCTGTTCAATCAAGTGTTAACCCACCCACCCCCAGCAAAAGTTAACTGGGATTAAATTATTTGTATAGGATCTCATGGCAAAGCAGCAACACCCCTCATTTCTACCTCTGGGATTGTCTTCAAAGTAGATAGGACCTACCTCCGTAGTTCAGGGAGGGTTACAAGTTCACCTGCATTCTCTCAGGGACTATCTTTCCAGAACCTTCTCCTTCTTCTCACATCCCCAGAAAAATAAAACTTCCCTTAGGATAAGTAATTTAAAAGAAATGAGTACCTGGGAGTCTCAGTTGCCTTTGCAGAGATGGTAAGGAGAAAATGTTTTCCTGCTCATTGTCACTGAAGCAAACTGTCACTCGTCACCAACCAAAGAGCCAGCAAAAGCCATCCTTGGGAAGGGCCCTCGGGAATGTTCATGAACTCATTTTCAAAAGTCACACAAATACATCACCCAAGATATTACTATCACTTCAGAGTTTGTTGTGTGGTTATTTTGTTTGTTTTTAATTTGATTATTTCTTAGGGGAAAGAAATAAAGAGAAATATAAAGGAAGAGAAACACCCAGTAGAAACATTTAACTGTAATTTCTGATGCTAGATGACATCTCTGCACTGGACTTCTGCGTTTGATTTTACAAGTGTGAAATTGAATGCACTCACTCTTTCAGCCTCAGAGGGCCATCAGCAGTTTCCCCCTGCCGGCTGAACAGTGCAGGGTGCCGAACAGAGAGAGCAAGCACTGGAATGGCCCAGCCGCATGAAGCTCCCCAAATAATGAAGAAGGGGTGTTTTCTCAGGTTAGGTACAGCAATTTTTTTGCCATTTGTTTGTCTACCTTCCCGTATCTGACGTCTAAACAGCCTGCTTTGTTAACTTCCAAAGTTTGCATTTTTTTCTTGCTTTAGTATTCTTATTCTTTTTACAGCAGCAATCAAACTCTTTGAACATAACCCATAGTAGAAAATTGGCTTTGCATTGTAATCTTGCAAATGTGCAACATACACTTTTCTGTATACCTGACTGCAACAAATTTTTTCACAAAACAACACCTCAGCATATTGTGAGGTCCTTCCTGCTTCCCTTTCTGTTCTCCATTCTCTTCTTTTTTCTCTCTTTCATTTCCTTCTTTGTTTTTAATGTGGTGTGAAAAACTAATGAGTGACACTTGTCCATTTGAGAATCACTCCTTTATTCCATGTTAGCAATATTTTTTCTGGATGTAAAAATCCATCTTATAACTGAAACTGATTATCTTTTCAATAAGGAAGAATAACCTTCCTGTCATTTCAGACTGTTTGCCGATGACTCTGGTTAAATATTTCTGTAGCAAAAGATTGGTATAGTTTTTAGATGAGCCAAGAGAAGAAGACATAAAACAGAGGGGAAAAATGTTTATGTGAAATGCTGACTAGTTCACTCCTGGGCTAGTGTGTGAAATTCTGGTTAAACTACTTCAAGAAAAGACATAAGGAAAATGGAGAGATTCCAGAACAGGTAAATGATTGGGCTGAAGTCACCTTCGCTCCTAGCAGAGGAATAGTGTGGGAAGAGAGGGTTCTCACAAAGGAACCGGGGCCCATCATATTTTGTCTCTGTGTTCTGCAGAGTGGCTGGAGTACTTGTAATTGGATTTTTTAGATTGATCTGAAATTATTTGTTTAGAAATTAGTAAATTTTATTTATTTATTTACTTATTTATTTATTTTACCTAAACAGCCTGTATGCATCTATGTCTTCAACTATGAAGTCATGGTTCTTTCATCAAGGCCGGGACCAGTTAAAGCATCATTATCAGATCAGTCTTCTTGTCTGGGAAACAATGTCCTCAATGTGCTGTGACTGTGTTAGGAATGACAGTGCCTCATGAACAGGTTCATTTCATGCTTTATTAATTAAACACGTAGATATGCAGGGATGAAAGCAAAGACAGAGCCAGTCTTTAGCCATGCAACCCCTGAGCCTAAGCCATTTTAGAAATCGTAGAATCCTCTCTCATTCTAAAATCCTCATTTTTTATGACTTGATGAAGGGTACACAACAAATCAGGTCAATATTAAGACACAAATTCAATTTTACCGATTCTTTAATCAGCTTTGCTTCTATTTTTTTTTTCACTTTTTAATTTTTTGTTTCTTTTTAAACTACTATTATTTTATACTTCAATTTGATCAAAGAATGATTTAAGAAGAATACTGTTTTAATTTGAGCTGCAGTGGGGGAGAGTGAGCAGATCACTTTGCCCTTGGCAGACTGTTTTCACTACTCTGTGTTTTTCTATTTCCCAAACCCAATCTCTACAACCAAACACAAACAAACAGAACACTCTGGGTGGGGTGAAACCCCAGGACCGCTGCTGTGCACAAGCTGGTAAAGAAGAAGCCGGAAAAGATTACATCTGAGATATCTATGTCATCACCGTCAGCAGAATAATTCTGGGCTTGAGCAAATATTTGTGTCGAGGTAATTGTCTGGAGAATTTATTAATTGGACTGGTTAATGGGTAATTATCAGATCACACCCAGATGTTCTCTCTTTCCTTCCCCCCAACTGGTACACATAATACAGCAACAAATTTTTCATTTAATGCACCAATACATTTTCCTTATCTTGTGTTTCACTGGGAATTTGTTTAACCAAGACTTCACTGATATGAGCAGTTGTTTAAATTGAAAAATTGCAATGCTTTCTCCAACAACCTTGATACAAGTTTTATCTGTGTGTGAAAGTGACAAAAACATATCCTTTTGTTGAGACTGCACTGGGATTAGCTAAGCTACATAGAGGCTTATTTTATATCAAGGGTTGAAAATAAAGAAAAGACTCTTCATATCCCTTGCCCAGACTGCGATGGGATCCCTTGTTCTTTTCTTGCTAATGCGTTTGAGTTCTCTGTGGATTCTGGTTATTAAACCTTTGCCAGAGATATAACCTGCAAATATCTTCTCCTATTCTGAGGGCTGTTTGCTTGCTTTACTTATTGTGTTCTTGGCTG
Source organism: Loris lydekkerianus (assembly GCA_963574355.1). Lineage (NCBI taxonomy): Eukaryota > Metazoa > Chordata > Mammalia > Primates > Lorisidae > Loris > Loris lydekkerianus. Next base: position 26,479 of record CAUYPK010119309.1, read on the forward strand.
TGCAGAAACTTTTTAGTTTGATCAAGTCCCAGTAGTGTATTTTTGAAGCTGCTTCAATTGCCTGAGGGGTCCTCCTCATAAAATACTCACCCAGACCGATTTCTTCAAGGGTTTTTCCTGCACTTTCCTCTAGTATTTTTATAGTTTCATGTCTTCAGTTTAAATCTTTAATCCAGTGGGAGTCTATCTTAGTTAATGGTGAAAGGTGTGAGTCCAGTTTCAGTCTTCTGCAGGTTGCCAGCCATTTCACCCAGCACCATTTGTTAAATAGGGAATCTTTTCCCCACTGAATGTTTTTAATTGGCTTGTCAAAGATTAAATAACGGTAAGAAGACAGACACACAGCCTTCATACATATGAAAAAATGCCCATCTTCTTTAATCATCAGAGAAAAGCAAATCAAAACTCCTTTGAGATATCATCTAACTCCAGTGAGACTAGCCTATATCACAAAATTCCAAGACCAGAGATGTTGGCGTGGATGTGGAGAAAAGGGAACACTTTTACACTGCTGGTGGGAATTAATACATTCCTTTTGGAAAGATATATGGAGAACACTTAAAGATCTAAAAATAGACTTACCATTCAATCCTGTAATTCCTCTACTGGGGATATACCCAGAAGACCAAAAATCATATCACAACAAAGATATTTGTACCAGAATATTTATTGCAGCCCTATTCACAATTGCTAAGTCATGGAAAAAACCCAAGTGCCCATCAATCCATGAATGTATTAATAAATTGTGATATATGTACACCATGGAATATTATGCAGCCTTAAAGAAAGATGGAGACTTTACCTCCTTTATGTTTACATGGATGGAGCTGGAACATATTCTTGTTAGTAAAGTATCCCAAGAATGGAAGAAAAAGTATCCAATGTACTCACCCCTACTATGAAACTAATTTAGGGCTTTCACATGAATGCTATAACCCAATTGCAACCTA
>CAUYPK010119311.1:0-12600 GCA_963574355.1 Loris lydekkerianus
GCTGGAACATATTCTCCTTAGCAAAGTATCCCAGGAATGGAAGAAAAAGTATCCAATGTACTCAGCCCTACTATGAAACTAAACTATAGCTTTCACATGAAGGCTATAACCCAACTATACCACAAGACTATGGGGAAAGGAGCAAGGAAGGTGAAGGGAGGGGGTGGTTTGGGCCACATCTATGGTGCATATTTTTATCTATAATTAAAATAAAATAAAATAAAATAAAATAAAATAAAATAAAATAAACCAAAAAAAAAAAAAAACCTCTAAGAATCTGATGTAAGCACTCTAAGAAACCATAAGAAGGGAAGAAGAGGAAGGGAAAAAACTGGTGATTATAAAAAAGTTAAAAAAGAAGAAAGAAAAAATTAAAAAATAAAATAAAATTAACAATAGCTCCTCCAAGAAAATGAGGGAGAAAAGAGGGAAAAAAGGCACCAACCACAAAAATATTATTCTTGTATATATAGAAATATACACCTGTATCGATGACGTAGGGATCAACTTTCATTGGAATATATCTGTGATGCAATATACTTTCTGGACACCAGGTGGCACTGTGAGTAGTTCCCAGGCTTATACTTGATTCACAGTTTACATTGTTACCATGGTAACCACCCTACCTGGCCGATTGCCATTTTGGAGTTTCTATAAAAGTTTATTTCCTAATTGTTGTCCAACCTCGGCTGCTCTATTCCAGACAGCACTCTTATCCGACCTCCCAACTGGGTACAGGAGTCCACACTTCACAAATCTTTCCCCTCTGCTCCCACTTTCTCCCGCAAACTGGCAACTGCAATTGGCTATGGGGGAGGAGGTGGCTGCCACCAGCTCTCGCTGCCACCGGCTTCTGTGGCTACAGCACATGGAGACCTTTCCCTCAATTTTTGTGGCTGAGAGTCTCATTTTTGAATCTGGACTTTTGAGTCTGGCCACCCGCAAGTTCGCCACACAGCCTGAACTGCCAGCTCCACCAATATTCCCCTCCAGGAATGGTCGGGTCTGTTTAATCACTCCTGTTGTTCCGGGAGAAGGTGTCCACCATTTCGGACAATTCAAAATGTCTGCTTCCCAGGCGGGATCCCTTCCCTTCAGTTTTCCATTGGGCTAGTTAGCCCCTTGTGGCTCTGAGCAGTACCCCTTTCTGGTCACCAAACTCGGCTCAGGAATAAATTTTCATCAATTGGGTTTTGCCAGGAATTGCAAACTGCTGTCCTCCGTGAGGGAGGGGCCTGCCGGCCAGCATGGCCAAACAGGGAAAATCTCTACAACAGAGTCCGTGGTTTTAAATTGCACTTCATATACAGCAATCCACCAATTCACTGCGTGTCTCCAGCTGTCTGTCCACACCAATAATCCACGCGGGGAAAAGATCCAGACCCCCCTCCCTGTCACCTGATGACTTGGGAGGTGGGCTACGTGTCCATCCTGTCCACCATCATGCTCCACCTGTCCCACTGATTTCTTTGTCTATCCTTGCAATCTAATTTCTATACTACTAGAATACTGAAACATACATGTGATGTAGTCACATCAGCCATTGGTAGGCTGATCTCACTCTGCCGCATTTCTAGCTTTGTTCCCTGCTGTGTCTTCTGCCTTAGCTTTTACTTTCTCCACATGGATGCCTGCACAGTTCCTAAAATTGTTACAATTTTTCATTTACCTATATGTACTCACTATCTTGTATATTTCATAGATCCTACAAGATTTGCTATTTTCTCAGGAGAATTTCTTAATAGGCCAAACAAGGGTAGAAGCAAATCATGCTCAATGCAAATACAGTCTGCACGCTACTTGTACCTCTTTTAATCCTGCAATTGATTTGTTTAGTCTCATATTCTCTTCTGATTGTTTTTCCTCAGGACAAGGACCTTGTCTCTGCAATCATGTATCCTCAGTGCCTAGCACAGTGCCTGGCACAAGGAAAAAAGCACAATGTATTTTTTTATTATGTTCTTTTTCATAAGTAAGTCTTTTAAAGAGTGAAAAAGACAGAAAAGAAAACAAATGGCATACAACATCAAATGCAGTTTTGATGACATTTCTATACTTATGCTGAGTATGACAATCATATTTTTACTTATGGTTTAAATCATAAGAAAAATCTCAAAAAATGAGTGGCAGCATTGAAGGAAACTGGTGGAAGGCTGGGCAGTGGCCTCAACTTGCACACAACTCCATATTCAGAAGAGTTAGTTCATGCATCTGGACAGACACCTCCAATTCCAACTCTGGCAGAAGCCATTGAAATCATGGCAGAGAAAATATATCTAAGATTGCATATGTAAGAATTCTCTACTAATCCTAGCACTCTGGGAGACTGAGGCAAGTGGATTGCCTGAGTGCAGGAGTTTGAGACCAGCCTGAGTGAGACCCTATCTCTAAAAATAGCAGGGTGTTGTGGGGAGTGCCTGTAGTCCCAGCTACTTGGGAAGCTGAGGCAAGGGAATCACGTGACCCCAACAGTCTGAGGTTGCTGTGAGCTACCACTACACGGCACTCTACCCTGGAGCAACAGAAACTCTGTCTCAAAAAAAAAAAAAAAAGAAAAATACTCAAACTGATTTTTAAAAATAAATAACATGAGATTATAGATTATGGAGGCTCAACATGTAGTTAACTTTCTTGACATCAAACAAAAAGATGACCAGACAACATTTAACTTAGAGTTCCTTTCCTTGAAAATGTCACAAGTAATCAAAGGAAAGAACAGCTTTCAATCTTTGTCCAAGATATATCCTTCTATCCGGCTAAGCAGAATTTGAAATAGTTACCACGGTAGTTCAAATTAAAATTTGAGTAAATATTGGAACTTGGTCATGTTTGGATAATTAGTCACCACCCGGAATAATTCATGACAGTTTCCATTATGTTTTCTATTACATAGAAAATGAAAGCAGACACATGTTTAAGAAAAAATAATACTATTGCATTTGCCCAAGAGCAATTAGAGCACTTTCTTGGCCCATATTTGCGAACATGTCTCATAAAAGTAATCTTTATCCTGAAAAAACAAAATACACTAAAATGTTACTAAGGAATGGCATAAAATATATGATACGTTAGTATGGACACTGCAGATGTCCCTTGAAACTTATCCCACTGGGAATGAGCATTTTCCACGGAAGGTAAGTCATGTGTTTCTCATCTCCTTTGGTCCCATTATGTGTGTAAACTGCTTGCTTCTAAAAGCCACTAATTTATGTGAAAATACCGGTATGAGCAAAGAAAGCAGCCAATTATTGCCAAATCACAGATTATCCTGTTAGATAGACAAATTCTTCTAGACGAATGTTTAAAAATCATTTAATATGTATGGGCTCTAAGGCGTCCGGTAATTCCTCAAACCTATTTCCAAATGTTCTCATTTGGTCATTTTTTGGGAGAGGAAGTTTATAAAATTTATTTGATTCTTATAGGATTAAGTGATTTCTCCCTCAAGTTAAGAAAAAATAAACTCATCTCACAACCTCTTTAGCCTTGCACAATACAAGTTTCAGCCTAGTGTATTGTGATTAGGGTCTTGAAACATTCCAGGAGATAATTTGAATATATTGGGAGTTATTTTCCAAAGAACCTACTGGGTGTCAGGAGAAGCAATGTGTATTATTAAATAAATAATACTTTTATTATGATTTTCATAAATAAGGGATTGCTTCTTTATTGCTTTTTATGTCTTAATATTATATCATTTGCTGTGAGCTGCTAGAATGAATGGAGTTGAGAAAGCCTGGTTCCTCTGAACTTGTTTCAAAATGAAGACAGCAGCAGGGTAGACCTTGTTAAGTGAAACTCCAAAGCTGGTTGATTTATAAGAAGACCCACTGTCTTTGTCTTTGTCAGGCTGATATTACAAAATGCCATACACTGGGTGGCTTGTAAAAAGCAGAAATTTATTTTTCACCATTGTGAATGCTGGTGAGAAGTTCAAGGTCAGCAGATATGGTGTCTAGGAAGGACCCTCTTCCCGTGGCACCTTCTTGCTATATTTTCACATGGTGGAAGATGCCACCCAAAATCCTTAGGCCTGTTTTATTAGGGCAATAATCCTGTTCATGAGGGCTCCACTCATAATAGAGCCACCTCCTCAAAGGGCCCACCTCCCAATACCATCACCTTGGGGGTTAGGATTTCATACATTCCTTTCCAGGGACACAAACATTTAAACCATAACACTCACATCCCAGGTGAATCCTTCCAAAACCTAGTCCTGATGAAAAATAATCCAGCTAGACTGTTAATCCCAATAACATGATCAAAACCTGCTATAAAGCCTCATAGTAAGCTGGAGTCACAGCAGGACACCTTCTGTGATGAGGAACTAACACTCTTCAGCGCCATACTTCTGTTTTTGGAGTCATATGCCTGTGCTTCTTATATCAATTTTTCTTTTTCCCTTAATCAACTTTTTTAATTTTTTTCCAGAATCAGCTTTATTGACTGTGTCCCTTTTAGGTACATAGTTCGATGAGATTTAACCAAAATGTAAACTTGTGTAATCATCATCACAATCAAGATACAGAACATTGCTGTCTTCTGAAAAAGTGACTCATGCCCTCTGCAACCAGCCTCTTCCTTCAGCCACAGGAAACCATATTCCCATTACTAAACACATATCTATTCTAATAATGATAATAATAATAATGTAATCATCTAGTTCCTATTACATATTTATTATATACATGCTTATATTGCTCAGCACATTTTTGAAATTCATCCACATTGTTGTTTGTATCAGTAGTATTTTGCTTTTCATACACACACACACACACACACACACACACACACCCCTGTTGGGATTCTGACTGGAGGTGCTTCCTCTGGAGGCTCTTGGGAAGAATACATGGCTTTGCCTGGTCCAACTTCCAGTGCCACACTCTCTGCATTCCTTGCCTGACAAACCCTTCCTTCCTACCCGATGGCTCATGCCTGCAATCCCAGAACTCTGGGAGGCCCAGGCGGGCAGATTGCCTGAGCTTATGGTAATAAGCTGAGTAAGAGTGAGTCCCTGTCTCTAAAAATAGCTGAACTCTGGTGGGCACCTTAGTCCCAGGTACTTGGGGTGCTGAGACAAGAGAATCGCTTGAGCCCAAGAGTTTGAGATTGCAATGAGCTATGACGTCATGACACTTTACCCAGGGCAACAAAGTGAGACTCGTCTTAAAACAAAACAAAACAAAAGAGCTCTTCCTTCATCTCTGAAGCCATCAGTGTGCCATCTTCAAATCGCTCTCTGCCTTGGTCACATCACCTTCTCCTCTGTGTTGGTCTCTTTCTCTCCCCTGCCCTCACATAAGGATATTTGTGATTATGTTTACACATAAGGGCCCACAAAGATTATCTAAGGTAGTCGCCCATCTCACAATTGCTAATTAAATCACATCTGCAAAGTTCCTTTTATCATAAGAAGAGAATATTTTGGAAATCTTTGGGAGGCATAATTGAGCCTACCACAGTAAGCAGGTCAGAATGATGAATCTAATCAACCACCAGCCACCCATATCCTACCACGGTAGTATTTTGCTCTTACTGTAACTGATACTCTCATGTGTGGGAATGACATGCACTCTTACTCCATGTCAACTCAGGAACTAAATGACATTTTACAGTGGATATTAGTCATCACATTCAGATATGTCTGGCTCTCAGGTTGTACATCTGCCACTCTGTTCCTCCTGCCACCTGCAGTAGGGCGCATGAATTCTAGTTAGCAGTCCTCTTCCCCAAGCATTCCTTGTCTTTCCCATCCTATATTTTGTAATACGCTTTAGCTCTCTCAGCAGCAGATGTTTCTGAAGGACATAAGGTGGTTCACCATAGATGGTCTTAGAGGTTAAACACAGTCTCTACTGAAAATTATTAAGTAACTGACCTCTAAATTCCACTAGAATTCCACAAATACGTGATAAGATAATACTAATTTCATATAAAAATAACTATCACAGAGTGGTCAACCAATAAATAGTGAATTTGGGTGTATGTGTGTGTGTGTTTAACTGTGGTAAGAACACTTCACATGAGATTTGTCCTCAACAAAGTTTTAAGTGTACAGTATGTTGTTGACTATAGGTACCGTGCTGTACAATGGGTCCCGAGAGCTCATTCATCTTACTGACTAAAACTTTACTAATCCATTTTTCCCTGCCAGTACCCCCGGAAACCACTATTTGATTCTTTGAATTTGACTATCATAGATACTTCCCACAGGTGGAGTCTGCAATGCTTATCTTTCTGTGACTGGCTTCTTTCACGGGCATAATGGCATTAAAGTTTATCCACGTTGGCTCATGTTGCAGAATTTCCTTCTTTTTAAAGCCGAATAGCATTCTGTTGTGTATATACAGCACATTTTTATGCATTCATCTTCCAATGAATATTGGCATTGTTTCCATATCTTCACTATTGTGAAAAATGTCTCAATGAATATGGAAATGCAAATATCCCTTCAAGATTCTGAATTCAATCCTTTTGGATAAATACCCAGAAGTGGTATTGCTGGATCATATAGTTATTCTATTTTTAATTTTTTGAGAAACATCCATATTCTTTCCCATAGAGCCTGGGTGGTTCTACACTCCCACCAGAGCTGTGTCTGGGTGTCAATTTCTCCACATTCTCACCACCACTTCTCTTTTTAAAAATACATATAATAGCCATCCCCAATATGCATGCGGTGGGAGGTGATTTCTCACTGTAGTTTTAGATGGAATCTCCCTGATGATTAGAGATGCCGAGCATTTTTTATACACCTGTGGGACCTTTGTATGTCTTCTTTGGAAAAATGTCTAGTTAAGTTTTTATCTCATTTTTAAATTGGGTTTTTAGTTTTTTCACTATTAACCTGTAAGTTTCCTTAGATATTTCAGAGAAAAAACCCTTATCAGATATCAGATTTGCAAATATTTCTCCCATTATGTAGGTTTCCATTTCACTCTGTTGATTATTTCCTTGCCCATGCAGAACCTTTTCATTTCATGTAGTCCTACTTGTTTTTTTGGTTTTGCTTCCTGGGCTTTTGGTATTATCTCCACAAAATCATTGCCAAGATGAAAGTGCTATCCCAAGAAGTTAGACAAGGGAAAAAAAAAAAAAAAAAGAAGGCATCCAAATCAGAAAGGAAGAAATAAAAGTGTCCCAGTTTGCAGATGACATGATCTTATATGTAGAATACCTTGAAGAATCCATTAGAAAACTGTCCAATTAATAAATTCAGTAAACTGCAGGATACAAAATAAACATACAAAAATCATTTGCTTTTCTACACATTAATGGTGCACTAACTCAAAATTGCAATAACACTTAAAAAGAATAAAATACCTAGGAATAAACTGAACTAAGGAGATGAAATACTTGTGTACTGTAAACTAGGAAACATTGATGAAAGAAATTAAAGATGAAAGCAAATGAAAGACATCTCACGTTTATGGATTGAAAGAATTAATATGGTTGAAATGTCCATTCTACCTAAAGAAATCTTCAGATTCAATGTGATCCCTATTAAAACCGAAATGACATTTTTTACAGAAATAGACAATACAATTTTGAAATCAATATGGATTTCACATAGCTATGAATAGCAAAATACATCTTGAGAAATAACAAAACTGGAGGCCATATTGCTTTATTTAAAAATATATTACAAGTCTACAGTAATCAAAACAGACATGTAAACCCTACTGACACAAAGACTGACATACGGACTAGAGGAAAAGAATAGAGAACCCAGAATAAATCCAAGCACATATAGTCAACTGATCTTCACAAGAGTCCCACAAATACACAGTGGAGATATGATAATCTCTTCAACAAATAGCATTGGAAAAACTTGATATCCACATGCAAAAGAATGAATTTGGACCCTTATCTTAGACGATACATAAAAATTAGCTCAAAATGATTTAAAGACATAAAACATAAGACAGGCAACTATAAAACTGCTAGAAGAAAACATAAGGGGAAAGTTTCATGACTTTGTCATTATATTGTAATGTGTTTCTGACTTTATATATATATTCATAATAGTGAAGTTACATTTTCAGAAGTTTCACAAAATTTCAGACAAAAATTTCACACAAAAGCTATCATTGATGTGATTCATTTCAATTCAATCTGCTTTTATCAAGCATCTACTGTAGTCTATGGCCTGGGGACTGAAGGGGGTTCACTGCTACATGGAATCAACCCCTCATCTAGTCAGCAAATGATTTAGTGGGGAAAACAGGTGTGTGAAACAGGTGATGTCAATGAAAAGTGATTAGAACTACAAAAGCAAGGAAATTTGCATATGGTATTTGATGGTATTAAGAAATTATTAATTTTGTGATGTGTGATAATAGCATGGTGATTATGTGAACAAAACAACCCTATTGATTAAAATAGATACTATGTGATTTCCCTATTACAGCTTAACAAAATACCACATACATAGTGACTTAAAACAACATAAAATTATTCTCTTATAGTTTTGGAGATCAGAAGCCCAACCTGAGTCTTATGAGTCTAAAATCAAGGCATCAGCATTTATGGGTCCTTCTGGAGTCCCCAGACATAAATCCACTCTTTGCCTCTGACAACTTCTAGAGCAGTGTGCCCTGCACACTGGTGTGCTGTGAGTTGATCTTAGGTAGACCATGAAAATTTTTAAAAGATCATTAAATTATTTTGGAAAGAAGTTCAAAGCATATTAAGTATATTCTTTTCTTTTCTTTTCTTTTTTTTTTTTTTACTTTTTTTTTATCAGCATAACTTAAGGGGAAGTTTAACTATAGGTCTAAATGTACCATGGAAGTTTATAGGTCTAAGTTTGCCATGAAATAAAAAAGGTTGAAACGCACCATTCTAGAGGCTGCCCACATTCCTTGACTGGTGTCTGCATCATTCCTTTCTCTATTTCCTTTGTCACATTGCTAGTTCTGACTTTGGTATTCCTGCCTCTCGTTCTAAGGATGATTGCGATTACATTGGTCCCTCCTGAGTAATCCAGTATAAGCCCCTCCTGCCCCTCCCCAATCTCAAGATCCTTAATTTAATCACACCAGGAAAATTCCTTTTGTTATATAGGGTCTCACCTCCAGGAGGCCTTACCCTAGATAGAAGATTGGAGAGAACACTTTTTGAACAGAAAAACTGAAATACTTGTCAGATTTAATGCTTTTCAGAGCTGTTATTACCTTAGAGTTTCTCTAGAACAATCCAGATTTTATAGGACAAAATTGTAGCCCAGAGAAATCTCACTTCGCAGCAACTTATCTTGACTTCTAATAGGAAAACAATTAGGCCCACAAGGGTTTATTTTAAAACATAGTGAGGAGGACGTACAAATGCTGAGTGAGATCTTGGTTTTAAAATCCAGGTCTGATAGCTAATGAGACTTGGAAGTTTTCTAGGGATTCAAGAATCTCATTTCATTTAAAATTCTCTAAGAAAGGGTCTCTACCTCTCACTGGACCCAGACCTCCATTCTCGCATAGGCTCTGAATGTCCACAGGGTGGTGCCCGCACCATTGTTTGGCTCTTTTTTCTGGCTGGAGAATTTGTTCTTTTTCTTCCTGGTTTGTTTGGCTTTCTCAAGTGAGGGTACATTTATCATCATTTTGTGTGGAAAATGAGGAGTCTTCTGGTTTAAACATATCACCTATTAATTTTATTATAAAATCAATAAAATACTACCATCTTTTTTTTTTTTCTCAAATACTGTTAAATCAATATAAAAACAAACAAAAAGAAACAAGTTCCTTAGGGATTTCATTTTTACTCATGCAACTGTAATCATTCATGTAACCAGCAGATGGCAATGCACCATTAATAATAGTGCAGCATCCCTTGAACAAATGGGTTATCCAATCCTGAAAAGATGTGTACACTAAGGACAGGGCTTTCCTGGATTTCATTAGTTAATAGAACAGACAAAAAATTCGGCTCTGATGGAGGCTATTCCTAGTCAAGTAACATCGGCAACCAAGAAGAGAGAATTGTCCCAAACGTATCTTTTAAAAATTTTATCTCACCCTTTCTCACTCGTTGAAAGTCACATTTCTGGGAGAAAATTTTATAGAAAGGAGAAGTCAGGAAAACAAAATACAACTTAAACTGTTTTATAAATAAGAAGACTTAAGCAAGACAAATAATTTGCCAAAGTGCGCAACCAGTAATGGTTAGATTAAGTCTGTTGACTCACATTTTCTCTATCTGCAGTACCACACTGATTCTCAAGGTGATCATTTCAGGGATTAAGGGTTCTAGTCTTTGGCCTGTTTTTGACTCTTGGTGAGATCTTAAGAAAATCGTTTAATTTCTCTAGGCCTTAATTTATTTTTATGTAAAAATTATGTCATTGGACTAAGTTCAAGCATTTTTAGCAAGGAAAATTTTTCCCCTCTTTAAAAAAAAATCTTATTTAGAAATTTTACACATTAAAAAAAGGAAAATTCTTTAGTGGAAGAAGACTAGAATCTTAGGCTACCAGACTTGGGTGATCTTGCAAACACCTCCCCACTCTACATATTAGTTATTCCTCAAATGCACTGAAGAAAGCATGAGATAGTAATAATCTCAAAAGTGCTTGCTTCTTGGTTAAAAAAAAAAAAATGGGACATAACATTTTAAAAGTCACTTAGTCAGTGTGCGAAGGACAGGCTGGGGGGTGAGCCAGCATGGGACATTTTCAGGAATCCTGTGAAAGGCAAGTGAAACTTTTCCTTGGTGTTCATAAATTACTATTATTTGTCCTTATAAGGATTTGTTCCCAAATCCTGACAAGTTAGCACAGTTATTCATTAAGAACAAAGAGAAATAGGCATATAAATATAAAGCATTTTCAATATTTTCAACATAATGCCTTTTGAAAAATGCCATCACCTTTATGCTTTATGGGGCCCTGAAATACTTCTGCCAGGTTTCTGCTGTGAACATCCTTTGGCACATGCTCTCAGAAATGAGAAGGTCGCCCGTGGAGAACACTGGCTCCCCTGCATTGAAGTATCAGACACAGGCTTTTGGCTGTAGTAAGTGCCAAAAGCCAAGGGTGGTATGGCTTACTGAGGAACCACAGCATACTGGGCCAAAGAGCTCTGGAAAGCATTCAAACACATGGCCATGGGTAGTGGTGGCAAGGGCGACTCAAGGTCAAAGGACTATTGGAGAGTGCTAAGACTGACTATAAAATTCGTTTTCCTGGGTTTACATCCTAGCTCCATCACCTTGGACAAGACATTTTGGTTTCTACATTTTACTTGCGGATAATAACAGTAACTACTTCACAGGAATGGTAAGACTTCTTGATAAGGCAAATAATAGCAGTCTATGAACACCAAGGAAAAGTTGCATTGCCTTTCACAGGATTCCTGAAAATGCCCCATGCTGGCCCCTTCACCTCCCAGCCCATCCTCCACACACTGACCGAGTGACCTTTAAATTGTTATGTCAGGTCAGATCACTCCACTTCCAAACCCTTCAGGGATTCTTCCACTCCCTTGCACTTGAAAGAAAATCCAAAGTTCTCCCACTAACCTCCAGGTTCCCCTATGCTCTTCCTCGTCAGCTCTCTGACCTTAACTGCCCCTTGCAGACCACACTCCAGCCATACTGGCCTCTGGAATTTCCTGGAATAGCCCACGCGTTTTCCAGGCTTTAGAACTCTGTGCCTACTCTTTCCCCTTTTCCAGAAGACACTGGCATTTCCTAAAGTTTCAGCTAAAATATTCCTCTTCAGAGAGGATCTTCTCTTACCATTCTGTCTGAAGGGTCAGTCGTGAAGTGTGCTCTATTCTGTAGCACAGGAACTGGAAAATTTCAACCCATGGGCTGAATTGGCTTACCATGTCTTTTTTTCTCTTTTATCGATACCTAAAATATCATTGATACCTAATCTACTGATACATAATATATTTATGGGGTACATGTGAGTGTTTGTTGCATGCATTAAATGTGTAATGATCAAATCAGGGTGTTTAGGGTGTCCATCTCCTTGAGTGTTTAACAGTTTTATGTGCTGTTTTCATTTTAAGGCCCCTCTTCTAGTTACATTTAAATATATGTAATATTCATGGTAGGTAAAGTCACCCTAATGTACTATCAAACATTACCACTTATATCTTCTATCTAACTGTATTTGTGTACCCATAACCAACTTCTCTTCATTCCCACCTTTTCCCTGTTTCCCCATCTCTCTTACTGTCATTCTCTATGTCCATGAGATCAAATTTTTTAGCTCCATATATCAATAAGAACATGCAGAATTTGTCTTTCTGTACCTGGCTTATTTCACCAAACATAATGACCTCTAGTTCCATCCATGTTGCTGCAAATGACATGATTTCATTCTCTCTCTCTCTCTTTTTTTTTTTTTTTTAGATTTTTTTTTTTTTATTATTAAATCATAGCTGTGCACATTAATGCAATCATGGGCACCATGCACTAGTTTTATATACAATTTGAAATATTTTCATCTAACTAGTTAACATAGCCTTTCTGGCATTTTCTTAGTTATTGTGTTAAGACATTTATATTCTACATTTAGTAAGTTTCACATGTATTCTTGTAAGATGCTCCGTAGGTGTGGTCCCACAAATTACCCTCCCTCTCCCCATCCTCTCC
>CAUYPK010119312.1:0-49200 GCA_963574355.1 Loris lydekkerianus
ACTTTACCTCTTTCATGTTTACATGGATGGAGCTGGAACATATTCTTCTTAGTAAAGTATCTCAAGAATGGAAGAAGTATCCAATGTACTCAGCCCTACTATGAAACTAATTTAGGGCTTTCACATGAAAGCTATAACCCAGTTATAACCTAAGAATAGGGGTAAAGGGGAAAAGGAGGGGAGGGAGGGAGGAGGAGGGGAGAGGGAGGGGGATTGGTGGGATTATACCTGTGGTGCATCTTACAAGGGTACATGTGAAGCTTAGTAAATGTAGAATATAAATGTCTTAACACAATAACTAAGAAAATGCCAGGAAGGCTATGTTAACCAGTATGATGAAAGTGTGTCAAACTGTATAAAACCAGTGTATGGTGCCCCATGATCGCATTAATGTACACAGTTATGATTTAATAATTAAAAAAAAAAAAACTGTAGTTAAATTAAAAAAAAAAAGAAGAAAAAAAAGATCCTGTTGGATGTGACTTCCTAATACTTAAAACATTTTTTTAGTTTATAAACTTGAGAAATAGCAGTCCTTAGTTCCCTCTCTGTTTTTTTCTCAAGCTGGCCTTTCCCACTCTTCATTTCAGTTACACTAACTCTTTGATTGAGCTATTTCTCATTCTACTCTTTCCCTGCTGGAAAATCACTGAAATAACATAGGAACTACCTGTTCTTTGATGTTGTCATACAACCCTCCTGTGAAATTATAGGAACTTGAAATATTTTTTAAAGGGGGAAAAAGTAAGATTTTTTTTCTTGGGTTATGAGATTATTCAGGATTCCTATCTTTTTAAGAAGCATCTTTACTAACTTATATTTTAGGAAAGAGTGTATAATTCACCGAGATTCAAATTCTTGTCAGACTTTTACTGACCAATCTCTCTTTTAGGTAGTTTTGTGCATCCATTACTTAAGATTTTGAACCTCTTCCTTTTTTTGTCTTTTGAATGATTGTATTAGTTTTTCTGTGGTGTTTTAAGATTAATGCTTAGTTTACCATTATTCCTTCTTTGTTTTCTTAGAAGTACAAATAATTTTAATTATGATTTTATTACTTTAGTCAAATATCACTTTGGTTATATTCTAACTTTGGGTATGTATTGCTCTCAACCTACTTGCTTCTAAATAATCTGTATTTCAACTTTGACTTCCTCTTTAATAGAACTATTAAATTTCTGCATATGTAGACTTTTGAAGGGCTTTCCTTTCATTTTAATTTATAGTTCTACGGCCTTGTTGCCAGACAATGGAGCCTGTACAATTTTCTACTTTTGTTAACTTCCCTTTTCCTATTTTTGTTTACTGGCACATGTGTGTGGAGCTGTGGCCTTATGAACAATTTTAAAATAGATGGGTATCTGAAAAGAACACATATGCTCTGTTTATTATATAAAAGCTTACATATCTATTAAATCAAGCTTCTTAATTATGACACTCTCATCACCTTGTAACTTACATTTTTGAACTGATTTCTAAGAGGGATCTATAAAAATCTACTATGAGCCAGTAAATTCTCTTTATATGTCTAAGAGTTTTTACCTTAATTTTTCAAAGCTCTATTGTTAACTCTGTGATTAGCATGCAAAATATTCAAGCCTGTTATACTGACTTGGCAAGTAGTAAAATTATGCTTTCAAAGAATTCAGATTTCTAAAATCCCTTTCTTCTTATTTAGTAATTGTTAACATTCTTAGCTTAAATTTTCTCTTTAAATCCTCTGGTCAGTTTTCCATCGGTAAAATGGAACCCTCACCAGCATCTTTCCCTCCCCCCCGACCAGTCATCTGCTTGTCATGTAACTGCAATGTGGTTACCATGGCAACAAGAACTGTTTTTCTGATGCCTTCTTAGCTTTTTTCTATTCTAAACAAATTCTCCCAGATTTTGTTTATTCATCTATGTCTCTTTTCCATCTTCTACGAAGAAAACAAGGAGAAAAACTATAGCCACACTATGAATTCCCTATCAATCAAAAGGGCTTTCTGGTATTATTTTTGGATTTTTAATTTTATCTACTTGAAGTCTCTTCTGACTCCTTCCTTATGGTGTCTAACAAATCTATATATAATATTTAAATTAATTAACAAGCTGGTCTGTTTGTACTGACAACATAGCAACTGGCATTAAAAAATAAATAAAACCTGCCCCTGCTATACAAAGACGAAAGTGACAACATCACTTGCAACAGAAGTAATTAAGGGAAAATAAGCTGGTTTCCTAATATTAACAATTTACCCTTAAGAGGTTAGTGCTTAAAATATAGACAAGCCCATCCAGCAGAGAGTGATTTTACAATAATAATGGAAAGTTTCTATCAATCCTAGTCATTTTAACCTGTGTGATTAGATCTTGGCTATTTCTAGATCTTCTCATGTCCATATGTCAACAGAAAAAGTACAATCATGATTTACAAATAAAAAATGCATTCAAGAGCTTTCTGCTTAAACACAGATTTAAATACATGAAAGCAAAAGAATATTACGGATGGAAAGAGGGGACAAAAAGAGAAGATAAAAATTATATTGGCAGATTCTCATTATTTCTATTTAAATTTTGTAGAGTCCCACATATCTGGCATTGAAGCTTTCTCTCTAGTTCTTGATATGGTCATTTAAAATAACAACAGAGGGCAGGGTGCCGTGGCTCTTGCCTATAATCCTAGCACTCTGGGAGGCTGAAGCGGGTGGATTGCTGCTTCAGGACTTCAAGACCTGTCTCTACTAAAAGTGGAAAAACTAGCCGGGTATTGTGGCAGGTGCCTGTAGTCTCAGCTACTTGGGAGGCAGAGGCAAGAGGATTTCTTGAACCTAAGAGTTTGAGGTTGCTGTGAGCTGTGATTCCATGGCTCTTCACCAAGGGTGACAGAGTGAGAATTTGTGTAACAGATCTGCTACACATATATTAATGCAAAACAGAAAGCATAAAATGGACAAGTAAAATTTATAGTCAACTACAAAGCTGGCACTGCTGGGTACTCTGTTCTTTCCTCACATCTCTCTAATTCTCTCTCATACACACACACACCCCATTCTGAGACAATCACTGGGAATCCCAACTACTTCAGAGAATTCAAAGGATTCAACACATGGTTAGATTTAGTATCAGCATTTTGTAGGGAGAGGACAAAGTCATGAGAGGAAGACACCAGGGTCGTTGTTTTCCCCACGCCTCTCTCGGTGTGTCTCATAACTCAAAGTCCTGGAGCATCTGTCGCATCAGCTCAGGGGATCACAGAGGCCCCCAGGCACGTGGTATTACAGGGACACAAATTTCCAGAATTACAATTCTGGGGGGAGACAGACAATAAACAAAGAGGTACACAGCACAATGGCAGGAGGCAGTAAAAGCAAGTGCGTTCTGCGATGTGCGCCTGCTGCATTCCCAGGGTGAGTGAAGGAGGTTTCTCTGACACGGCATCCAAACAGAGACTTGAAGAAAAGGAGAAGTCCTGCAAACACAGGGCAAGAGAGTCCCAGACACGGGGAACAGCAAGGCCAAGAGTGCCGAGGCAAGAACGAGCCTGCTCTCCTAGCAGAAACAAACTCCATGATTCTTAAGAAGAAATCTAAACTGGCATAATTAATAGGTAGAAAATACCAATAAAGACTCATAAAAATTCTGATAGATAATGTTTCTTATTAAGGATTTAATTATCATGCTCATGCTAGAGAAATGGAAGAACTCTACCAACTAAGCACCGCCAGGGTATGGGGTACGCCGCTCCTCATTCTCATGCACCTTTGTCCTGCTGTGTGAAAAAGAGATTATCATCTTTATCTCTACATGACAGATGATGAGACAGACCTGGAGAAGATAAAGACACTCGGCCAAGGTCACAAAGCTAGAGGTGGAGCCACCAAAGCCCACAATTTTTGCACTAGTCCATAATACTAAAAGCAAGAGGAGCTTCAGTTTTTCTAGTCAGTATTTCTGCTGTTTGTAGGTTTAGTCAATGGTTACATTTCTGCTCAAATACAGAAAACAAAATTAATTTGTGAAGGTAGAGAGGTTCGGGGTCTCCAAGGTATTCTCCCTGCTTTTCTTCTGACTGTCCCTTTTCCTTTGACCCTTGGCCTTGGAAAATCACCAGCTGAAAGGAGGAACTTCCTTGTACTCAGCATCATTCTGTTCTGAAAACTTCTATTACAAATGTAATACGTATGTCATCCTCAGATTTTTAAATTTAGAGGCTGACTCCTTTAAAGTTACACTGTGAATTCTTTTCATTCACATTCCATGATTTTATCATAACCTTTTTTGGCAAGCTTTGCTGTGAAGACTTGTTCCGCACAATCATAACCCCAAGGGGAAAAAATTAGACTTGTTGATACAGTCCCAGAAATATTTCATATTTCAGCTCGTTCAGAAACACCCACTGTACTTTCCCAGCACTTTCTTTGACTCTGAATTTAGCATTTAATAGCGATGAAATCTTCTTTTCTTGGTGATTTGTTAAAGATGCCATATTAAATTGTTTTCAATTACCTAATAAAGTTAGTTTGCATCACAGTGGAATGTAACGTAGCCACATATAAAGGGAAAAAAAATGCAAGTGATCTGTAAGGCTGCAATGTATGATACTTTAATTCCGTGGTTCTCAACTGTGGCTGTGCATTAGAATCACTCACAAAGCCTTTAAAAATACCACTGTCTGGATCCCACCTAAAACCAATTAAATCAGAATTTCTGGGGCAGAGGCCCGGGCATTAGTATTTGTTTCAACAGCTCCCAGGGTGATTCTATTGTGTGATTAAGGCTGAGAACCACTGCCCTTTACAATGAAGTTCCCTATTGACAGTACAGCTTTGCCAAGGTCAGTTCAAACATCTTGACAAAACGGGAGTTGGCCAAGTCCCAAAGAAACCCTAGCCCTCCAGATCTCGGCCATCTCCCAAGTGGTCTAAGCTGCATGCTGAGCCCCACTGTACCACTAGTAATCTCCAGGACCACACAGCTTTTCTGCCCTCAGGATGTTAATGAATTGGGTTGATGATAATGCTTTAGAGTTTTGCTATTCAAAGCATGGCCCCTAGACCAAGTGAGCCTCAGCATCACCTGGGAACCTGCTGGAAGTGGAAAAACTGAGACCTCACACCAGAGCTATAGAGTCAGAATCAGCATTTTAACAAGAAGAATAGTGTGAAGTCTGAGATGGACAGCTCCAGAGTGGTGGTTCTCAAACTCTGATTCTGGAACCAGCAGTATTATTATCTCCTAGGAATTTGCTTGAAATACAAATTCTAAAGCCACACACCAGACCTACGGATCAGAAACTCCAGGTAGGACCCAGCTTGCAGAAACCCTCCAGGTGATTATCACACCAGCACAGTTTGAGAATCTTAGTGCTAGAACAAGGATTCTCAGCCCTAGCTGTAAGAATGCCCACTTCCTCACCCTCACATGGTTAAAACTAAAAATATAAAAGCTCAGAGTATATCCCATATCAATTAGATCAGAATTACTAGAAGTGGGATCCTGATATCAGAATTTTTTGACATCTCCCAGGTGACTACAATGTGTAACTCAATGTTGATTTACTGCTGTTAAGCACCCAACCCACAGCCTCCACACTCCTAAGGGATTTAATATTGCTTTCATACTTAGAAAATCCAACCAGTCTTTCCTGGAATCTTCCTGGAAAAGGTGGATGGTGCTTGCTGGGAAGAGGGGAAAAAACTGAGAGGCGCTTCCAGGATTAGCTTTTCATGGCAGGTGGTGGGGCAGAAAGAGCAAGGAGTGGGAGCGCCAGATCCCAAATGTGGCTTGTACGCATCCCCCGGCTTTCAAACACAGTTTACAAATGTTTATTAGAATTCTGAGTCCCGAGATATTTTATTTCATCTTCCGTTAAGTCACATGAGGAAAACATTACATTTGCTCTTAGAGAGATTTGTCATTCAAATAATTATATTTACATATTCACACACCATAACAAATTTCAAAATGTAACAATGAATTTATTAAGAAACAACTCTGGCAATAAAATAAATCCTGAGAATGGTCTAGATAAATGTGCAAAGAACTAAAGACTGGTTTCAAAATGACTGATTTTACCCAATAAACTAGTCTTCCCTGAATACCTCGCCCTCCCCTTTTGCCATTAAATACTAGATCCCCAAAAGGAATCAAGATTATTTGAGAATGGGACAAATGACTAATGAGGACAACTAAAATGAGCTAAATTTGTATAGTCAGCTCAGCAACATCTTTAGAAGACTCTTCATGGCAGCTTGAAAATGTCACAGAGGCATAAACACTAGAAATGAAGAACTCCCCAGGTGGTGCTTAACGGATGGTGATATCCATTAAAGAACACAAACAGCACCTCTACTCTGCTGAGGGACTCTGTGACTCTGGGTGGCTTGCTTTCCCAACTCCTGTCTCCCCTCCACTGAGAAGGGCTGCTGCTGCAACACCAACTTCCCTTGTGTAATGACAACATCAATTGGGGGGGGGGGGGGAATAACAAAAAAGGCAGATTTTAAATATATAAGAATGAGGGACTTAGTGTTCATCTGTAAAATGAGACTGGATGTCTCCTATGAACATACTCCAACCAGCCAGAATTCCTAGGAACCTTTCCTATACCACTGGGTTCCAAGGATACTCCATCCCTGCACATTCAGGAAGATAGACCAACGCTGGCTGACCTGAAGGAGAAAAGCCAGTTGTGCTCTTTTAACACTCCAGTATTTGTCAACACTCACATCTTTAGAACAGTGGGCCTCAACCTTCTAATGCCTACTAATGCCGCGACCCTTTTAATACAGTTCCTCATGTTGTGGTGACCCCCAACCATACAATTATTTTCGTTGTTACTTCCCATAACTGTAATTTTGCTACTGTTATGAATCATAATGTAAATATCTGATATGCAGGATGTTATTTTCCTTATTACAAAGGGGTCGCGACCCACAGGTTGAGAACTACTGCTCCAGAAGGACTCCAAATTACATCATGTGTTGATCTGCGGCTTCTAAAAGTGAGAACACTTATGCAATTAAAATGGTATATCAAGAATAAAGAGAGGGCACTAAATTGCACAAAAAGGGTCAGGTAGAAAGTACAGCAGAACATGCTGCTGCTATTCTGTCCTCGCCAATGACAGCAACAGAAAGTAAACAGCTAGCTATTCAACAGATCAACTGGTAGTTCTCATGAGCATTTGAACATTTTGGAAAAAAATCCATGTGGTTAAAATTATATTTTTTTAAATACATTTTTGCTATTTCTTTTCTTCTGCCTCTTCCTCCCTTCCTCTTTGCAATTTCTGTTTCACTGACCATAAATTACTTGTTTGAACCACTTACTTGCCATTTAACAGAAGTTACACTTTAGCTACTTTTTTATACGGGAGTAAATAGAGCTACTGGTTAGCACTAAAAAGGTTTAAGAGCCAAAAACAACTATATTCAAACCTGTGCTCTTCTACTCCTAGCTGTGTAGTTTAGTCAAGCTTCTTGACCTCTCTGAGTCGGAACTGTTGTAAGATTTAAGCCAGATGGTTATTTTGGAAGGAGCCCTCTCTGGCATACATAGGAGCCCAACAGACAATAGCTCTTGCCATGGTCATCACTGTTATTATCACTAATTACTAAAAGGAGTCTAGGTTTCGAGTCAGACGGCTCTCAGTGTCCGTGCACGCATGCATGTGTGTGTGCCACTTCTAGTCCTCTGGGATCTTCGGCAAGTCACTTAATTCCCTGGAGCCTCAGTAGACTCTTACGTTCAATAGGGCATAAAAATATTTATTCTACAAAACTGTTTTGGAGAGTAAAAGAATACATACTTTCTTGTATATAATGTAAAATATACAGTATAGAATAAAATATGTAAGTATAGAAAGCATTTCATATTTTGTGTGTGTGAGAAAGAGAGAGAGAGGGAGAAGGTACACTCAGGTCCTCAAGTTTTCTCCTTCTCATTTTGTTTTAAGCCTAATGCCTAATAGGATGTACCAGAACACAGATGTAATCACCAAATATTTGCTATTGATAAAGGTAAAGTCGAAACACACACACACAGCTTATCATGCCAAAAGTTTCACTCAAGTGCTGCTTCTCTGTCTGTATAGCTTCCATTACTTTATTAATTCCCTGAAATAGAAACAAAAAGCTTTTACTCCAGAGATGGAGGAAGTCGCCTTAAACAGGTAACTTTCCCTGGAGATTGTTCCCCAGCTATTTCTACATTCAAGATGTGTTTACAAAGTTGGCAAGTTGACAAGATGGCATATAATGGTCATGAAAGCTTCCAAAAGCAAACAAACAGAGACCTCCCAATGTGTATACCAAAACCATTAACACCTCCCCGCTGAGAAAGTGCTTCTGCAGACCCCTCCCCAGAGGTGGGCAGCACCTCTGAGAGCAGCCTCATTCCCTTCTCCTGACTCCCTCCATGAAGACCTCTGCACCCTTCGGGACCCTTCCCTCAGCTCCAGCACAAACTTCCTAATCAGACCTGCACTGGGCCTCAGACAGGGCCCCAGGTTTCTATGCCGTCTTTGTGTCCTTTGTGTACCCACCACAACTGCCAAGAGGGCACCCGGAGACTACAAATACGTGAGCTGCAGCTGAGTAAAGGCACATGTTTACTTTCCATCTTGAACTACAACTTGACCTGCAGCAAAAACAAAAATACTGCAATGTGTATTTTTTCCCAGAAATGATAATTATAGTACTCCAAATATTTTTCAGATTTCGACTACCAAAATGGAAAAGGCATTTCAACAAATAATTTATTAAATAGGTACTTATATTCTTGGTAGCCCTTACATGGAAATTAAACTTTTTTTTCTTCATAGCCATTGAAGGGTCTTGGCTCCTGGTTCAAAGCTGTCTTCCAGGATGAGGTGGGTGGGGCTCTGCCTCCCAAGCTGATGTGGGTGGAAATGGTCCTCCCTATTCACCACAGCCAGCACGGGTTTATAGCACCTTTCCCCACTTTGACAACAGCAATTTAAGCATTACAGTTTGTACATGGGTTGTACAAAGGAACTTTTGCATACCTGGGTGATGGGATGTGCTGGAATGGAAGGGTAAGGCCAGATACGCTCCTGGTGCTAAATACAGGGGTATGGGCATTTAGACTTCTATCCACACCCCAGCTTATTTTAACTCCTTTCTCCAGAGACAATGCTTCCTACCCTCATTCCTCATCTGGTCTTTTACCTCTAGCCAAAGTTTTTCAGGAGCCCCATCTGGATATATCCATTGTAACTGCTGTTGTCAGCCTTTACAACGCTCTTCAGACCCCTGGTCCTCAACACTGAGTATGCTGAAGTGCTTCGGAAAGCACAGACTTCTGAAGCTCATCCCTGTTCCTAAATCAGTTGGCCTTGGGTGAGGCCTGAGGATGTGCATTTCTAACAGGCTCACAGGTTCCTGATGCTCCTGTCCTGGTGCTCCACTTTAAGAACCACTGTTTTAGACCCTGTCTTCTTGAAAACATCAGTTTCTCATAACCTCTACAAGAGTCCCTCTCCTCCTGAGAGACCCTGGTGGGGAG
Source organism: Loris lydekkerianus (assembly GCA_963574355.1). Taxonomy (NCBI): domain Eukaryota; kingdom Metazoa; phylum Chordata; class Mammalia; order Primates; family Lorisidae; genus Loris; species Loris lydekkerianus. Next base: position 9,511 of record CAUYPK010119312.1, read on the forward strand.
AGGGTGGATGATGGGAGCTGCCCTGGCACGCTCAATGTCTGCTGCTTCAGTGAAGTCACTGAGAGCCCTGACTTCACCCTGCTTTCCTCTGTCTCTCTTCCTGACACATATGTAGTAGGGCTGGCTCTACGTACATGAGGGCAGTGACAGGCTCGGTGGACCTGAACAACAGAGGTCCCCACCCATCTCATCTTAGTCTACACTCCAGGGCATCCCACACGGGGCCCAGTGTCTTGGGCCTGAGATGGAATTCAGAGCAGCACCCAACAGAGAGAACATCGAACCCTGCAGGCTTTTATGGTGGGGGGAGAGGGGGCATGGCTGCTGCCAAAGTGTGCCCCACACTGGTGCTGCCCTCATATTCCAGTATTCTCTTCTGCCCTCAATATGTCAAAGGTCATGCTGACTCCCCAAATAAGTTCCACCAGAATGAATTAGAGGGGACAAAATAACTTTCGATGAGCCAGCTCTCACACATTCAGACTCCAGTACCTGGGAATTTGTGCTAATTGCATAGGCATAACCTATGTTATGGGGCCTGAGCTCCATATTATTGCTAAGGGCCTACGCTCACTTTAGTTTTTTGCACCTCAGTCCCTACTGTGGACGTAGCCTTTGTCTACCCAGCACTCCAACGGTGGGAAGAAGGGGAGAGGAAGGCACAACGCTAAGGGCTGTCACGTGACAAGGTGCCCTGTTACTTCTGCTCCCTTTGAGGAGCAGGACTCAGTCACACGGCCACCCACCTGCCAGGGAGTCTTTATTCTGGGTAGCTGTATCTCCAGATAAAATTGTGCATCTATGCAAGAGGAAGAGAATGGACACATGAAGGTGGAGACAGTTAGAAACCCTTGCAACAGATTTCCTATGAAAATGAACTATATGAACAATGGGAGTACTTTGCTCTTTTAAGAGCGAAAGGAAAGCATTCTGAAGAATCACTTGAGAAACACTCAAATACGCAAATATGTGCTTCTTCCTAAAGCTCTACGTTGATTAAAAGAACCTGAGAGACTCTTATTCATACATTCACTCCACCAATATTTAATAATCAACTGCCATGGAAAGAGATGCTATAATAAGTAGGTATTTTTAAAAAAGCAATGATATATAGAAAACCCTTAGTCGTTGATGAGCCTAGATTTTCCATACATATGAACTTTTAGGCAGAAAGCCTACAGAACTTTCAACAAATCAATCTAATCCTTCCTACAATTAAAATAGGAAAAAAAAAAAGATGAAGTGGAGATTTGAAGCTTTAATTACAAGAGAGTTAGAGGAATTAACATGCTTGTTCTTGCATACAAACATGGGGATGATTCTGCTCTCAGTGTTCTTGTGGAAGGAGAAGAAAAGCTTTCTGAGTCAGAAATCCTCAGATATGAATGAAGAAAACAGTGACATAGAAAAGCCAAACAGTTTGCCTATGGGCCATGCACTGAAAGCATGCCCAGCCAGGGCCAGAAGCCCAGTCTCCAGAGGAATTCAAGACCCACAGTCATCATTCTAACCTCGTCCTTCAGTCTACAGTTTCTATCTTTCCTTGATAGTTATTCAGTCTCTTCCATCATACTTAAAAACTGTTTAGAATGGAGCTGAAAACTTATTTGATTACAAAGCTCTTTTATCATGAAATCAGCTAAATATACAAACCAAACCAAACAAAAATAACACTTTGTAAGTAGAGTGGCTAAGAAAGGTCACGAGAGCAACCTCTGGTCACAGGACAGCTGTGGTGCTGTCCACCAGGCGGGTGCTGATAGGCCAGCCACCCACACAGGCGGTGCCTCGCCCTGAGATGGAGGTATCAAATATGGCAGGAATGGGATGGAGGGCAGGCCTGCCAAGGGGACTACAAGGACAATCTGCCTGTTGTAGGGCCTTGGGGCTGGGACTCCAGGAGAAGACAGCTCCCACGAGGAACCCCCTTGGGGCCGCCACTGCACAGGGACTGCTCCGTAGCAACAGAAGCCCCGTGGAGATTAGAACTTGGCAGTGTCCCCAGCCCATTTAGAAGATGAAGCCCAGGCAGAGGAAAGCAGAAACTCCAGGAGCAGAGCTGCTGGTACGATTAGACAAGGTCTCCCAGCATTACAGGTGGTAGAACGCCCGGTGAGCAACTTGCATCCCTGCTTGCAGGGCCTTGGCGTGGTGTGGTTCCCACTTCTGAAAGCCTGCAAACCCCATCATGCCGCAGTTTAAACAGTGCCTCTCTGCTCTTGTTCTGTGCCTCAGTTTTGTGGCAGACCTGAAGTGCCTGGACATCTCCTCCTGATGGCTGAAAGACTGTCCTCAGGCTGAGTGGATGCTCCTGCTTGCACAGTCTTGTAAGAATGCTGCCGATTTCTCGCTCAGCAAATGAGAAGCACAGAGCCAGCCCTCTCTATTTCCCTCCCATTTCCTCCTCTTTCTTTTCCTATTACTTTCCTGTCTTAAAGTCACAGTTACTCTCATGTCCAAGATAGTCACTTTTTAAAATTCAGAGTTTACATCAATGCCTTTTTCCAGGTTATAAGGAAGAATGCAAAAATGTGCCATGAGGGGGAAAAAACACTTCACATGCACAAGAGGAGCCTCCTCAAGGTAGATATGAACCTGGGGGAAAGGTCATCCCAGGGGTTTTCTTTAGTGATACTGGGAGTTTGATGCAGACGTTCCTTTTTAAAAAGCATACTAGACATGGAAACAGAGTGTGGACAATGGAGCCTGGGAGGGGTGGGGACGGGGTGGCTGAGGGGAGGTTCCCTGGTGGGTTCCAAGTCCATTGCTTCAAGGACACAGGAACTGAAAGCCCTGACTTCACCTAAAGCATCGTACCAGTGCAGCAAAAATTTACAAATAAAAAGTAAGGGGGGAAAAACATGTATGATGTTTAATACAAACGGCTATTGATACATAGTACAAGTAAGGAATTTTACCTAATCTTAAAGCCTTAAACAGAGATTTAAGACATCTCAAATGATGTCAGGATTAATGGCTGTACTTCCAAAGGGCTATTCTGTCGACATGTCATTACTGGGTCCCCTATCAAAAAGGGATGGAAATACAGTAAACTCAGAAAATTCCCGAGGTCTTCACAAGACGCTAATCGGTGTCCCATGCCGGAGATCACCGTTGCCCTAGAAAGTGCAAATCTATGTTTGCCTGCGCGTGCACTGAGGTGTATTTCCAGAAGTTACTCCTCTTATCCTCTTGGTTCTTCACCATTCTAAGTCAGAGACTCAATCTCCTGCCAAATACTGCATGCTGGCTTTAAAAATGTGTCCCATGTTTCTGTTTTCTGGTAAAGAACTATCACTCTCTAGGACCCTATTATTCTTCTTACTCTCATCACCAGCCCTAGAAGCTGGCTTTCTTTTACAAAGATAAAAAAAATTGACTAGTTCATGACTTTGGACAAATGTGATAATGGGCTAGAAACAACTGGGCCACTGGCTTGTCACCAGCTAAATGACTTGTTCCTGCACAGACGCCTCACGGCACACCTGATTCAAGTTACAAATTATTCTATGCCACGGACCTTCTGGGTCACTGTGTCATGAATAACTAGATTTACGAATGGTAAATCACTGAATCACAAGAGTCTATTGCACTGTTTTCTGTGTGAGCTTGTAAAACCCGTGGTTGTTTGTATTTAGCAATAATCTCATACCTAACTCTTCTACCCACTATAACACTACATTCAGAAGGCTGCACCTCATCTGAGCCTCGGAACAGCACGTGGGTAACAACTGAGTAAGCCTCCTTTTGAGTTGGAGAAAGATTTCTTAGCTATCAATTCTAAGTGCACCGTGGAATCTAATTTTCATTCTTATTTAACTGTGAGGCAAAAATTATTAAGAAAATGATTTTTTTATTTAAGGTTTTTGTATCAAGTATGTACAAATACCTGTTATTTACCTATACTGGGAAGAAAATACATTTTAAAAAATGAACCAAATATTTGAATATATAGTCAATACAAATATAAAAATGTATGAAATTTAAAAAATAATTAAAAAAGACAAACTCTCAATAACAACTTCAAAGTAAGCAATGTACATTTAACCTGTCAAAGAGAGGTAAAGCTAATTGAATTGTTCAAGTGACCTTTTGGTAAAGTACTGAACCAAACACCCCCTTTCAGCAGTACTCCTGTTAAATGGTTTTAACAGGAAAATTCTGATCAACAGGTATTATTTCTGAATGAATGTATCTAATAATTAAAGGCTTACTGTCCATATGTTTAACCTGCTAGATGCTATTTTTTAAGGCTGGGAAACAAATCATTTTTACATCAGAGGGCTAAGGTGGTGTTCATTCTTCCATTGACAAATGTGTCTGAGCAACTATCTGACTCACTTTGACTATAATACCCAGCAGATCCTGACCTCCAACAAACTCACTACTGAGGCCTGGAGGGTAAGAGGAATATTAGCTAGCATGCACTGGTGTCTGGCCTGGACTCAGTCCTGGGCCTGTCATTAACTGCTTATGTAATTTTGTACAATTCTTTTCAACTCTATGGCTTCCGTGTACTTCTCCACCAGTGGGAAAGTTAGCATGTGAATCCTAAGGTTCTCTGTTCTCCAAGAATCAGAGAACAATATAGAAAGGTTAAATAACACAGAATGATAATCAAAGAGGTAACTCAAGGAAATCTGTGTGTTTTTCTTTTCTTTCTTTTTTTTTTTTTGGTGGGGGGTACATGTAATAATTTAATATATTCATATAATCTGCAAAGACCCAATCAGTATAACGGATATATCCAATAGTATTTTATTCAGTGGCATGAACGGTAGGAACAAAAAGAGCTGCAACTTTAGAGAAAGGACACTCTAGCGTGCATGGCAGTTGCTGGGAAAGCTTCACTGAGAAAGTAACATCTTTATCAGGGCCTTGAAATACAAACCGAGTTTGAAGCGGATGTAGTGACGATGCTGGCAGCAGAGACTGCTCCTAGCCAGGGGCGTGGCCTCAGTAAACGGAGAATGATGTGTGAGGCGGCACGCTGGCATGCTACCCCAACATGCGCACGACATACCCTCCCATACCCAGAGACATGCAGAGAAGTATAGCCCGGCCTTGTTGGCCTCTGTGTTTCAATCAGACAGGTCCCATCTCCTGCAATGCTCCTCCTCCACATTCACTAAGCTGGCCAGACGGCCACTATCTACCCTTCTCACATTTACTGGGCACTCGTGACATCCTGGACACTTCAACAGAGATCTGCAGAAACACAGGTGAACAATACAGGGTCCCTACATTCTTCTCATCTTCAAGCAAAAGCCGTATCTCCTCTGGGAAACATCCTTTCACCTCTGCACCCACCAAGTCTGATTCCTATTTTCACACACTTTGTACATACACCCTTTTATAAAATGTTCACACTGCACCGATAATTACTGATATCTATATCATGGTGATCCATGATTTCCAGGAAGACGGGACCTGAGTTTTGAACACTGTGATTCCCCACGGTCCAACATAACGGCTAGACCACAAAAGGCAGCAAATCAGCTGGTAAATCCTGTACTAATACCCTCTACTGCTTGCTCTTAATCTCTTTTCTCTCTTTCTACAAATCTCTCTCTCTAGTTCAGTCTACCACTCACTACTAATGTGTGACCCTGTTTCATCCTGCCTAGCTTCAGCTTCCTTATCTACAGAAGAGGACAGTAAAAGTCTCTACTCTGTTGGCTTGTCCAGAGGTTTAAGAAACACCTGCCAAGGGCTGAAACTAACCCCTGGCACATAAGCAAGCATCTACTGTTAGCTCTGATTATCATCAGCTGCTAACCTTTAGTTGCAAAAGATTCTGGGACCTTTTTGTAAGTCAGGAACCAACCTGACAATGTGAAATCCAAGAATCAAATGACATAAGGGCAAAGGACTCGAACAATTGAGTATAATCCTCAGCACCAACCGAAAGTATGCAGAAACTTACCACATCTGCAAAGCTTTCCCCTCCTAGTTATGTAACAACTGCAAAAGACCTGGGCTCCTTTGTGACCTGTGTAACCATTACCATTACCTTGAGAAATGTCTGCACAAATGAACTGCACATTACTCTAACATGCACTTCAATCACATGGATTTTGTTAACAAGGAAGCACTGTAAAACAGACAGAGTACTTTAGCAGCGACGCAGAAGGTGTGTCTCAAGGTATAATTAACTTTATGACTATTCAAAGGTCTCCAAGCCCAGCACAGTAATTATTTTAAATAGTTAAAAACATGCCTTAAGTGGTCATGAGGTTCAGTGAGTCCAGCCTGATGCTGGCTTAGGGCCCCCAGTTTGAGACGACTTGCCTTAAATACCATGAAATTCTCAAAATCAGTTCTGAAAATGAACTGCTTATATTTATTTATAATTTTTAAATGGTTATAGTGCATCAAAATGAATTGTGAAGTACCCAAGAATCTCTGATTAGATAATTAAGAGATTTCCCCCAGTGTTGTAAAATATTCTAGTGTGGAAGAAATTCCTTTCTTACCAAGGACTCTATTACTGTTTCCATTCTATATGCTATTTATATGTGTAAAAGCTCATTTGAAAGGAAGTAAATCAAGCTTAGATTGGATAATTCAATTGCAGTATTTCTGTAACCACTCCTTGGTGTGACATGTACGGAAACGGAGGAAACAGGACAACAAAAGACAAAGGACTACTATCAAGATGGCAAGTGTTGCCCCAGACCATCCCTGGTGCAGTAGTCACAGCCCTGATGAAAGCAACCACCTCCAAAGCCCTAGGAGCACTTGGGAAGTTGCACTGTAAGCAGCATGGGAACAAAACTGGCCTCATTGAATCTGGAAAATTTGAGTCCTGAGTCTGATTTATACAACATGTTTGAACATTTTTTTTTTTTCACCTGAGGAATCACATCACTGACAAACCAAAATCGTAGTATCGTAACACCCGGAGTATAGCTTGGCCTTTCTGCAATGGTAAATTACTGCCTAAGTGGATGAGGAATCTGAGGAGAGATAAGTAGAGACGTAAACACTGCTATTTACTGAGAGCAAAGCCTCTCCACCTACACAAGTTATTGGAATCCAATCTTGGGCATTCAGGATTTCAAATGGCACTTAAAACTATTCAATTATGCAGGGGGAAAAATCTCTACCCTGTCACCTTCTATGACCTGCCACCTCCTATCACCTGCAATCTCTATTAACTGGTATATGACCCGTAGGAATACATTACCAATGTTGAAATTATGAAAGCTAGGGAAGTGTCCTAAAGTTCTTCTTAACTAAAGAATATTAATGCTAAATATATTTAAGAAAGAAAAGAAAAGCGAAAGGACAACACATCCAAGAAACAAAATAACAGGGGACTTACCAATTCAAATTAATCAAATTGTTCTTCAAAGTCACCTTAGGACTTTATCTAGTTATTCCAATTCTGCTACTTCTCAACACTTTTTTGTCATGTTCCTTTTAATATTTTTTTAAGGTAGTTTATGAGCAATACATTAAAATCAGCCTTGATGCCTAATAGCTCGAGCTTATATTTTAGCAATAATAGAATTCCCCAAAGTGCTTACCTATTTTATTAATCAAATAAGACTCCAGGTGCCTTTTGGCTGTTTCTCCAAATAAAATCCAACCTCAAAGAATGAAAGTATGCCATCACCAAAGGCATTGAAAAGAACAGTGCTGCAAACTACTGAAGGCAATTAAAAACAGAAAAAGAAGGAAGGAAGGAGTACTGAGGGATGCTCTGAAAAAGAAGGAAAGGGCATGATCAACACTCATGCTTATACAAGGGTAGGTTCACGAGCACAAGTACATGGGCTTCCAAGGTCATGGTTATGAAAGGAGAACATCACCTGTTTGTTAAAGTTTGCTTGGAATTTCTTTCAAATAGTCCCCATCCGAGAATCTCAATGTGAAGTATACCTTACTACATTTTGTTCTACTGGTTTTTGCCAGTTGGTAATTCCTTTTCCCCGAGTAAGGAAGTATGTTTGCAATTTCAGACATGTTAATATCCTCTGATTTTTTTTTTTTTTTTTTTTTTTTGGCAGTTTTTGGCCGGGGCTGGGTTTGAACCCTCCATCTCTGGCATATGGGGCCAGCGCCCTACTCCTTTGAGCCATAGGCAATGCCCTATCCTCTGATTTTTTTTTTTTTTCCCCTGAGAGTAGAAAGAATGGGTTTAAAGTGAATGAATGAAGAAAGAAAGAAATGAAACAAGTAGGTTCATGTCTAGTCACTTTAAGATCATGAGCAGAAAAAGGACTATTAAGAATGGTTTTTGAGACAAAGGCCCATCATGAAAGATACTGCCTGCTTTATAAAGGTTAATTGATTACAGCTCTTCAATCATATCCAAACGTCTCTTCATTTCAAAACATTATTCAAACGCTCAATTTCTCCCCCCCAAAGCAGAAAATTTAATTAGGAAAAATCAAACCATAATTGCATAAAAGTCATACATTTAAGCTTACATAAAAAGCTTATTTGGAAAACATCTCTGTATTCATCCTACAAGTTAAGAGTGTAAGCACTGAAATTAAATTTTTGTTTATGGCTTTAAATTTAACTTAATAGTAGTTATATAGGACCAAGGATCAAAAGATTATATGAAAACATTCATTTTTACAAGGTGATAGCAGTAAAATTTCCTGTAAGCTGATCACTTAGAAGTCTCAGCTACTGATACTGAACCATGCAGGGTTTCCAGATTGCTAGTGGCCTCCAAGGATAAGACAGATAACACAGGCAGGAGGGACTCAAGAAGGGAAGCACTGTATGGTCACAGCAGCTTCCTACATGACTGAGGAACGAAGTCCAGTTCTGTACCATGACTCATCTCCACCTGCCCTGTCTGCTACAGCAGAGCCCAGGCTCCAGTTAAATGAGATGGCTGCCATTTCCTCAACTGTGCAGCAGTCTCTCAAATCTCATGTCTTTATGCTTCTCTGCTTCCCCAGCTGGCCAACTCTATTAATTATCCTGCAGTTCCAGAGAAAGAGTCAGACCTGACACACACAGGTACCAAGGACAACCTTTCGATGACGCAGGGCAGTGCTGCAAGAGGAAGAGGCCTTTGCTGTAGGGCTAGTGTCTGTGCATCTACCTGGTGCCTATAACATCACTGGGGACCACTGAATCTGGATGGACTGAACAGCTTGAGTCTAAAAAGTAAAAGAATTGGTTATGAACATGAGATAGAGAACAATGTGGGTTTCAACCTTGCCTCTACCCCTACCTGGCTATCCAATCATCTTGGACAAGTTACTCTACTCCTTTAAACTTACTTCATGGTGTTCTTAGGTGTATTAAATAAAATAATCCACATATAAAGTGCCTGGTGGTGTGTGACACATAACAAACATGTTGTTACTATATCACATTCTCATCCTCCAACATTAAAGTTTGTTTTTAAACAAATGAATCAAACAATATAGTTTTGCTGGTGGAGAAGAGAACATTTTAACCTTGGAGGACCTGAGAGGCAAGATGTGAGAAGAAGAAATGGGACCAGAAGTTGGAGGAAGAATACATGCACACAAGTTGAGGCGTAAACAAACACAAACGCAGGAAACAAACAAGACGAAGAGGAAATAAGAGTCAGAAGGGACGAATGTTTAAACTGAGCAGAGAACGGAATGAGATTTTAAAGTTCCAGGGTCAGTGAAACAAAGAAAACAATCACGTCATAGGGCCTTAATGCCACCAGTTTGGTATAAATTAAAATTATTTATGAACTGCCATGGTTTCTTAATCTCACCCCTGAATATGACCACTATATATAACCACATTTCGGGGTATTTCAGACGTGCCGCACAGGTACCTGGGTCAGAATATTTCTAACAAGCCCCTCTTTGATTTATTTACTCATGCATTTCTCATTTTAAAATAATAATTGGCTCCAGGAAAAATAAAATGAAGCTTTATACTCAGATTCTAACATAAGCTTGAGAAATAAGAAAAGTAATATTAAAAAAGCTAGTTCTCTTGGCACGAGACCGCCTTCTTAAAATCAGGCCATTCAGTCTCTTCAAGGGTAAGTAAGGTCTGTGTACCCAGAGCTTGGTACATGGTTAAGAACCTGGAATTCCAATGGCCTAGGTGCAGCCTTAACAAGTTACCAGTATCAAAACTATCCATTCTGGGATGGCAATGAATCTATTTCAAATGACAACAGAATGTGCTCTTGTTAATAATGTAAATAAGAGAATACAGTATTTACACAAATGCTGCAAGGAGCTGCAGTTTTTACTGAACCATGTCATGTGTTCAATCTGATGTCAATTGCAAGTGTCCAAAGAGGTACTTGATGTAAATCAAAAGGACAAAGTGATTACTGACACTCTGACTACAGAAGTCAGTAAGTCCTCTCTCAACAAAATTACCACGTTGTCTTAATTGCTAAAAGCCTTCTTTACAACCAGACCTTTAGTTCTAAAAACTTTAGGATAACTTCTTCTTAGACATGAGGCCTTATATAAACCACTAGGGTTCTTTACTCAATTGTTGGAAAATTTCTTTCAATGTACTATCACTAAATTAGCAACATTCACTCATATTTGCCAGAGGGATAGGGCCAGGATAAAGCAGGTAAGTAATTACAGCAGGGGAAGAAAGGGAAGTGGAGGAGGCAGAGGGGAAGGAGAGTTGTAGAGAAGAGACCGAGTCTGGATTTTAAGCAACTGTAGGCAATGGTGACACGTTGGCCCAGGACACAGATCCAGAATCACCACTTCATTTCAACAGCAAAGGCAAAGAAGCCTCCCTGTGGTTAAATGACTTGCCCACGGTCACAAACTCATGCTGACCTCAGGATAGAGACCTAACGGAAACAAAACTTTTCAATCAAGACACTCCCACCTCATCTCTCTGAACGCTGTCCAAAGAGTCCAGGAGATTTGTAGATGTGATTCCTTTTGATGAGCATAGTCAGCATTACCTCATTTCTGGGGCTGACCCCTTGGTTTAAGGGCTTTGTGTCACCTCTGCACTGCATAGAAAAGGGAGCTTGGACATGAGGACGGGACAAGAGCTCCAGCATGAAAAGTTGAAAAAGCAGGGCTCAAAGGAGAGTCTGTATGCCTTTGGGGCGTTACATCCTGTTATGCCTTGAACTTCTTCCTCTGCTGGCTCTTTCCCCCTCTGCCTATAAACATGCTAAATTTCCAAAGTTTACAAAGTAAAAAATTAAAAAAAAACAAAAAAAAAAAACCAACCTCTTCCTTGAAGCTTACTTTACCTTCCGGCTACAACTGTAAATTACACCTGTTTTTCTCCCTGACCTATTGAAAAAGTAGTTAGTGCTCACTTAGGAGAAACAAGCCCACTGCTCTGAGCTGAACCAGATCTGCATGTCCCCGGCACTGTTCTCCTCTGGGGTCTGCAAAACCCTGGGTCCTCCTCCATCTATTGAAAACCTTCTCTCTCCTTCAAAGTTCAAATAGAATGCCATCTTCTCTGGGAAGGAAAATCGTAAATGATTTTCCCAGTCAGAATCTGACCCCATTCTCAGTAGGCTTGTGGCTTTGTCCCTTTTCCTTCAAATTATGAAAGGAAATTTCATACTTTCGATTCTATCTCTTGTCTGTCTCCCCAAGAACACCAGAAGCATCTTTAGTTAGGGCTACACCTTATTTATTTTTGTATACTCAAATGTTTACCACATTAAAATCTTCTTTGGTTAGAGTTTAATTGTCACCAACTGAATCTGGATCTCCGTGCTATTGTTTTTAAGATACCACAAGACACAGTGGGGATAGTTCTTTAGCTCTGAAGACCCTATGAGGATCCCACACTCTAAACACCCAGACAACAGGCCCCTGAAATAAAACAGTTTGAGTCTAGATTAAGGAAGAAAAGAGTGAGAAAGGTTAACAGAAATTAAGCATATAGGAAACTGCTGTGATAGGACTTCATATTTTAGGCCCCCATGCTACCATAAACTACATTCACTTTGTTAAATTGGCAAATATTTGGGGTTTTAAAATAAATTTTAGGTTTTAAAGTATTATGATAAATGGGTAAATTATTGAGGTAGGTTAATATTGCTGGAAATAATCCAACAAACAAGGCTACTTCAGCATAAGGGGGGGAGCTGCAGTAACAGAGAAGGTTAGAAAGTAAACAGAAATGAGAAGAGGTATGTGGGGGAGGGAGGAAGAGATGAGAGAAGGGGTGAAGAAAAGGGCGTGAAGAAACGTGACAGGGCACAGGAATCGCAGGAGCTAAGTGGTCTGGATGAAAATCAAGAACAACAGAATACCGGCAGAATTGCGACAGGGACGCCGAGGAGAGTGACAGCCTTCTGAGAGGGCAGTGTACCATGTCCGAGAAGGGACTCCAGAAGAGTCTGTGTATCTCTGTTATCTGCTAAGATGACTAAATCGACCTGGATGCTCTTCCCACCTCTCCGCCTCCCCATCCACCACCTTCAACGTGCTGAGAAGCGGAATCAGAAACAGAGCCCTGGCAGTGGTTTCAGCTGCGCAGCTGGTCATGCTCTGAAGCCAGGACAGACTGGGCTCAGGAAAGAGGCTTTTCGACTACAGAACAGATTCTCCCATTAATCAGGAATGCTCATGGGAGGAAGAATCTGAGCCAGTCAGCTACTGGTCTGGATGTGGCTAATAATTTCTCTCTCTGGTTTCTGCAGGATCCGTGCCAGGGTTTCTTCCAACTACACACAGCAAATATGATTTTCTTTCTGTATCTGAAAAATTGGCAGCAAGAATACTAAAAAAAATTGTGACCAGGGCCAAAAGGGTAAGCTTAAATGAAATTAGGCATAACTAAAATCAAATGACAGGTCAAAACATACTAAGCCTATCATGTTTCTTCTTTTCAGATGACAAACACAGTACGCAGTAGGAGTTAAGTGTCCTGGTTCTAAATTGTGAATGTGTTTAATACTTCAGGATACTTTCGGATAATCAGTCTCTTTATAGCACCTATATTATTTTCAATCAAGGAACCAGACATTCCATTCTTACTCCAGATGCCAGCTCCTCTCTTCACAAGCCCGCAATGACTCCACGATGGCTACAGAGTCCAATTGTTTTAAGTACATCATGAGTTATTTGTAATTTAGTTTTAATCCATTATTTTTCAATCATCACACACTTTAGGGAATAATTAATACCACTGTCTCTGCTCTCAGGGGATACAGGAAGGCCCTCGGGAAATAAGTACACAGACCCAGAATAAGGGTAACAAGGTCCTAACACATGTGTGTGCACCTGGGTCCTCAGTTAGAGGATGGAAACCCGCCATGTAGTGTGCATGAGGCACGACAGTTGTGCTTCGCTCGTTGGCTTTGGGTCCACTGGGACTCTCGTGTGAGAAAGATCACGCCTAGAGAACAGCAGATGTATGTTGTCGAAAACTCACAGAAAGAATCTTTGAACAATTTTAAAGGGAAGCCAAGCAAACTGGGGTCAGGGTTCTGTTGACAGCCCTGGGGTAGAAGCAAAACCCTTCTCCAAAGGCCTCAAGGAGGTGGAGGGTTAGAACAACAGCAGGAGGCAAAGCTGAGGAACTGGAACCAAGAGCTGTTGAGCTGGAATCTTTACACTTTGACTCATGTAGTGTAGTCAGGGAAACGTTTAATGACTTAACTTCCTAATTTCATACAATAGGAAGAAAAGGACTCACAGCCACTTCTACCTCGGTACACTTTCAAGGTTTCAAAGCGTTTCAGTGAGTAATTTTGCCTCCACTCAGCTTTTGCCCAGTCTTTTCCATCTTAAGAACTGATACCAACTGCTCAAGCCAAGAAGCCGGGGGTCATTCTGGAATCCACCCCCTAAGCTCACTCCCAGATCCAATCTATTTGAGCCCTTTGAACTGAACCTACAAACAGCACATGGAATCCACTCGCTTGTCTCCAGCTCCTCTGCCAGCACCCTTCTCCAGCCACAGATCATCCTCCTGGCTCTCTTTCAGCTTCCAAACTAATCCCCTGATTCCACTCTAGCCTCACTGCTACAATCCATTTTCCACAGAACAGTCAGAGTTGAACTTCTTACAAAATGCATCTCCATCTGAAGCCTAAAACCCTTGCATGGATTCCCATTACACTTAAAATCCAAACTCCTTACCTATGGTCTGTAGGAAGGAGCCTTCCCTACCTCTCCAACTTTCTCCCCACCACGTTCCTTAGCCCTCCCTCAACACACAACCACCACACCCACAGTTTTAGGCCCCCAGCCTTTCTTCTATGGAACCACAGATGAGAAGGTGAATGGATGGCTTGGGGACGATTCAAGCGCATTACATTTATTGTCCACTTTATTTCTATCATCGCTGCATTGTAATGAAATAATTACACAACTTAGCATAACACAGAATCAGGAGAAGCCTTGAGCTAGCTCCCTCCCACATGCCCTTTACAGCAGGGGACGAGCGCCTGAGAGAAACTAAAGCCGCTGATGTGACAGGATGCAGAGCTCAGTGGTGACGTGGGTGATGGGGAGCCCCAGTAGTACAGATGAAGCTCCGGTTCCTCACCCACCGCTCACCTCCTGCTGTGCAGCGGTTCCTAACAGGCCACTAGCCCAGTACTGGTCCCTGAGCCCAGGGGTTGGGGACCGCAGCCCCAGTACACAAAACTCTTTCCCACACAGGGGTCACTGCACATGAGGTTCACTCTGCCTGGAACATTCACCCCCTCTGCACAGCTGGCGCCTTCTTACTTTCAGTCTAAGTTAAACTCCATTTCTTCAGAGAGACGTTTCCCAAGCCATCCTAGTTCAGTCTTGGCACCCCATTAAGTCAACAGCAATTCTAATACATATCATTTTATTTATGCCCTTCAAGACAGAAAGTTTGAGGGGGACTGGAAATTTGTCTGTCTTGCTCATCCCGAATCTATCCAGCACCATGTCCAGAACCCCAGCAGATGCCCAACACATGGTTGTTGAACGAACGGATGAAGAAATCAGGGAAAACTCCGCAGGCGCTCGCTGAGGGCGGATGAGGGTCCGTCTCTGGGAAACGCTACTGAATGAACATACAAACTGCAGAGGAAACAAATTTCTGTGAGTCAGTTAGCTCTGGACGACAACTTTCAAGGCTGGTTTTGAGAACTGCTTTAAGCCTATAAACATTTGTGCATAATAGTGTTGCTTCCTAACACTTTCATGTCAGAACTATACAAACAGCCCACTGGTAAGATGAAAGCAGGGACACTGAAGCACAGAGGTCCTCAGCAGTGAGGGAGGCTGAATTCCACCAAGAAGTACACGCAGAGGAGGCTGCTGGGTATTATTCCAAGTGTCAAGATGAGCTCACACACAGAGAGAAACCTACTGGGTGTGAAGCCAAAGATGTCTCCAGGTTACTGCTTTGATACAGTATTTTAATGAATGGAAAATCAGACCTCACTGCTTTCTTCTCTTAAGTGACCTTTTACTAGTGATAAATGACAAATATGGGTGAAAGACGAATACAACTGAAATAAAGCATCCCAGCCACACACACAAGCACTTTACAAGTGCATTAACTGAGCTTAGGTTCCCTTCACAGATGAAGACTTTGAAGAAACATGATCAAACAGTTAAAAAAAAAAAAAATCCAGATGAGGATCCAAACACTATACCAATGAAATAACTTGAATGCAGTGACAAATACTCAACAAGTTCAAAACACTAGAGCAGTGACCGTGTAGAGTTCTGAGTGTCCGTGAACACATTTATATGCACGTGTGCAGGTAGCTTACTGTGCGTGAAGTCTGCACGTGTGGGGTTCTGTTTGTTTGCTTCTTGATCCTAGGCTCCCTGTGAAACAACAAGCCATTCAATGAGGGCCTGCCACGGAGCCCAGAGCAGAGACGTATTGCTTTTGGCCTCATGACTATCCTTTTCCGCTTGTGCAAAAACCCTGTGTTGACTGTACTATGAAAAAAATTAAAGGAAAGAAAAGCTCTGCCGTTGTAACTTTGCCAAAAAAGTATAAAGAAACAAACCCAGATGCTAGAATTTGAGGCATTTCCTCTGCTATGTGACTATGTCCTTTAACTGAAGGTCAAAAGAACATGAAAGGGCTTAAATATTTTAAAGCTGTAAGGGGATATTTTTGTGACCCTCTCAGTTTATGCATGCCAGTGGCATACATTTAACTGACATTGAACAAGCAGAATTTATTTAGTAGCATTCAAGGAAAATCCTGGTATTGCTTTCAAACATGATTTATTTATAGTTCTAGTGCTTTATATTAATACAGATTGGTTCATTTTCCTGACAGCCCAAGTCCCTCCCAAAATGCCAGTAAGTGAATAAAGTCATTTTTAAGCCCATTTCACATTTACCACCTCCTAATCCTTCAACATGTCTATGAGTTATACGTTTATAATCTTTTTTTCTGGGGACATTCATTTATTTTGGATGCTAGAGATAACAGTAAATAACATACCAGATAATCATTTTGTATCTTTTCTTAGGAGGTAAGAAAGATTCATGTAAGATTTATAAAGACCTGAAATGTGTTTGCTGGTAATAGAAAACAACAGGACCTCACCCCATGGGAAATAAAACAAAATCAATCACGTTACATTATGTTAAACAAAGGTACATCAAATGGGCCACCCATTTGATGACATGACTCACATGACAGTCCAACTTTTCAAACCACATTTGAAACAGGAATTAAGAGATGGCAAAAATCTTGAGGTTAATATGACTGAGGAATGCAGAAGCAACACAAATGCATGCAGCATCAAAGTTAATACGGGATGTGGTTAAAAATCACTGTGAACAGTGATAAGGATGTGGCAAAGATTTCACATCAATAAAGAGAGGTAAAATACAGCCAAGAACACCCACTGCAGAGCTTTGGATGGCCAAATATAGAGGCTTCTCCAAAACACAGTTTCACTTAGGCTGGGCTAGAAACGGTTCAATCTCAAGACATCTGGAGACTTCCATTGGAAAATGACTTGTACCTTTGTCCCCTCTATTCTCCTCCATATATAGAAAACTGAAAATGGTTTGTAAGTGAACAGTCACTCTGTGTTTGCTCACCAGAGTTCTGGGTTATTTACTGAGAAATGTTTCAAATAATTCTGCTGGGAGTCATCATGGTTACCAAGGGACATACCATCTAATCATGGCCCGTAGCTGCTCTTGACTTCCCACAGGGAGACAAGCTTTCTGACTTGCTGCTCTGAATGTCAAAGAAGGAAGACAGTTTCCAACTTTATCTCTCATATTTCCTCTGCTCCTCTGAGGGGTCAGCTTCGCTAGTGTGTGGGAAGCAGATAGACAACACAGTTTAATAGCAGGGCTGGGTGTGGTTGTTATGGTGATAAAGGAAATGAAAGTGGAAGGACTTTGAATAATATTTATTTGAGGAGTCATAGCTTGTCCTCTAAAAGCTATTTACCAAGTGCACAACATTACACCAATCCTTACAAAGAACTGCTGGAATGTACGAACAGGGGTTAAAATCTATGAGTAATTTCCCCCATCAAAGAAGAGGACAATTTTCAGGAAACTCTTAAACAAAGAATGTAACATTATCATCAGAGTCATATTTGACAGCAATAGGTAATTGCAGTCATATGTATCAAGAAAAAGTCATATGTTGCATTTATTTCCATGTACCACCAATTATATCACCATGTATATATATGTGCTTACATATATCTAGCAATATAGATCTGTACATACACATGGGACATTACATGTATACATGTCTTGTGGCACTGAAAGCAAACATATATGTCACATGCATTTTTTAATAGAAAACACATATTTCCCACATACATGAACCCACACTATTATAAGGACCACCCCCCCCCCCAACATTTTAATAAGACTTGACCTTAGCCAGGCACAGTGGCTCATGCCTGCCTGTAATCTTTGCACTTTGGGAGGCTGAGGAAGATGGATCGCTTGAATTCAGGAGTTCGAGACCAGCCTAAGCAAGAGTGAGACCTCCCATCTACTAAAAAACAGAAAAAAAACTGAGGCTTGAGCCCAGGAATTTGAGGGTGCTGTGGCACTCTACTGAGAGTGACGTAGACTATGACACTCTCTCTCAAAAAAAGAAATAATAATAAAAGAAAGACTTGACCTTAGGCAGACATGAAGCCAATCTGAGAGGCATAAAGGAAGACATGGGTAACATTTCTGGGAGTACCACGTGGCACTGAGGTGTAACACCACAGCATAACATTATTTGAAAAATTCCTGACAGAACAGAAACAAGTTGGCTCTCAATCAGAAAGCATTCAGAAGGCTCCACTGTGATTAGCAAGCAATCAGAACACCAAAGAGCCCTTAAAACATATAAAATGGAGTACTATAATATTTTCTTCTTACTACCACAGAGATAAATATCACTTTAAATGTTATGTGCAAGATATTTAGGCAATTAAAAATTTTAGTTACTCAGACACAGGGCAATCACAACTGTAAAGATCAGGTTTTGTTCCATGCCTGAGAAAAGTGAACAAGGTCCTCTGAGGTCAGAGGTGGAACCAAAGGACAAGTCACAAAGTAACCTCCTCAATGTGGTTTCAAGGATACTTGCTGAAGTCACTTTAACTGCTCCTCGGCCCTGAACTCAAACTGCATCAAAACACTGAAACAAGCGTTCTTTCATGTACCCTGTTGCAAAAACACACCCCTGATATTTACAAAAGCTCTGTGAGGCACAGTGAACTTTTTTTTCCCCCAAAGCAGGCGGAATAGTAAATAACAATCTTTAATGTAATATAAAAACATAAACAAGATCACAAAGTGTTCCAGGCACCTTCACAATGTCCTTATGTTAGGGGACAACCAGAATCCTTACCTATCTATTCTTAACAGCAAAACATGGGAACACATTTTGAAGAGAAATAGAAAATATTTCATTTTCTAAAGGGGGTGAAAGGAAAAAAACCTAACAAGATACAACATTAGCTCATTTTACTGACAAACAACTTTCCTTTGTGTCTATAAAACTGGGATTTTTATCTACAGACAAATATATAGAGATAATAAGAAAAAGAAGTATCCATTTTTTAACATTATTAAATTCCTGTATTGTTCTTTTGTTATTGGAACAGGAAAAGAAATGCTACTGATAAGGAGAAAGCACTTTACTTGCTTTTCGGGAAATTAAAAAAAAAATCCCAGTGACAGAGAAAAGAATAATGAAGTGTAGAAAAACTAGGAAGTTGTCAGCCAGAAACAAACAAAAAAAAAACATATCCTCAATCTAGAGGAACATTCCAGACCCTTAAAAACTCACACGGACTTTAATTCATCTTGTTTTAATCCCTTCCCGCTTCCAACTTTACAGGCATCACTTCCTCCTGATGCAAAAAACACTTAGCAATGGAGATCACGAATCAAAAGCAGGAAGACGCCCCATAAAGAGTAAATCCCGAGCTTGAGATGGATCAGCAACCCATGTGAACTCTCTATTCTTATCTTGAAGAGTGGTCACGCAGGCTTCCAAGTAAATTTCTCAAATGCCTCAGGAACTGCATGTGTAGTGAAAGTCAGTATGAACTAGAGAATGAGGCAAATTTTAGTAGGAAGAGTATTTCTTTAAAAAACCTAAATATTTAATTTTAGTGCTCCTAAATATCTTTCTTAAGTTATGCATTTCAAGAAGACAGAGGAACCAGTTCTAGAAGTAAACATAGTATGTCCACGAATCACAAAATAGCTTTTAAATTGATTAAAATTAGCTTTGATTTATTTTTTATCCATTACATTCTAGAGTGTCTACCACGCACAGCACAATTCAGACTGGGGGTGGCCGCTCCAACCTCATTACAATGGCTTATGTGTCTGTCTGTCTCTCCCACCAGACTTCCCAGGGTGAGGTCCTTCCCAGATCCGTCTCAAATGACCCTGCACGGTGGGCCAGCGCCAGGTTCACCCTCCCCAAGCGAGCAGGGTGCAGTCAGGCAGGGCCACACTGACTGCAGGGACCCACACTCTACCAGGGAGAGCTCTCCTACTTCTGCGCTGAATTCCTTTAATGGTAATTTCACAATTAGAAAGGATTAAAGTGTGGGAATGCTGGCGGAAGTTAACACTCGAGGCACAATCAATCAATCAATAATGGTAGACGATCCAAAATTTTTCCTAGATTGCATAGAGTAAGATGATACTGAGCTTTTGAGGTAGAAACAAACAAAAAAAAAAAAAAAAAAAAAAAAAGAATGGGGAGGCCATGAAGGGAAAAAGACAAATTTGATGGTCTCTATAATTTTCACCTAATGTTCACTTTATTAACCTTCACTCAACAGAAGTGTAAGAAATTGCAGAGGTCTATTTTTACGTGTGATTGTATGCACTTGGCCTTGCCTCCTCTCATCAATAATGATATATTTTCTTTTTCTTTTTTTAAGTTAAAACCATCTTTTCCCAAAAGAGCATATCCCTCAGAAAACCTCTCAATCAAAATACTAGTAAATACGTAACACTAGTAAGACCAGGAAGTAGAAAACAACCCAGAACCTACCAGAGAATCCTTACCTATACTGATAAAATTACAACATCTGAAATGATTACTTTTTAACGACATGGAAATTTATGCTAAAGTAATTATGTTCTCAAACTCTTCTTGACCTTCTCTTTCACTGGCATTTTTTATTCATAAGCAGAGTATAAACTGTCTGGCTTGGCTGAGTTGTCCATAATCCCAGATTATGGTTTTGGAATACTAATGACACTAACTAATGAGGTTTTAATGGCCTGAGATACCAGCCTAAGAACAGCTCAGGAGTGACAACCCTGGTGGGGCACACCCTCTGGCTGATGCAGAAGAGCTGGCCTAGGACAGCAGCTCTGCCCTCCGGGAGATGACACAGCAGGGACAGCTCCCAACTCTTCTCAAAGGGTCAGGGGCCCTGCTGCGGAGACTCCATTCACAGCTCCCTTTGCCAGCAGCTCACAAGGCCTCCTCCTGGACTAGGATTCCAGATCCTTTGCTCATGTCAGGAAAAACCTTTGTGGGGCTAGGGCTTAGCTGAACGCAGCTGGGGAAAGCAGCAACTCAGCAGCTCTATGTGACAGAGCACATGCCGAGCCCTGGGAACAACTGAGAGAGGTCACCTACAGACAAGTCAGAAACCACAAACATGTGGGGGCGGTCCGGGCCACCCAGCAGGGAAAATATCAACCTGCTACAATCAGTCATTACACCAACATTTTTTAAGCATCCTGGGTAAGTGAAAATAACAAAGTTTTAGGCATGGACCCCAAAGAACACTATTTTTCTGGCTTAAAGTCCAAGGTTGTTTTTTGTCCTTTTAATAATGACAACAAATGTATTTTTTTCCCTTGAGACAGTCTCACTCTGTTGCTCAGGCCTGAGTTCCACGGCATCAGCCTAGCTCACAGCAACCTCAAACTCCTGGCTTCAAGTGAGCCTCCTGCCTCAGCCTTTTGAGTAGTTGGTACTATAGGCACCCATCATGATGCTGGGATACTTTTTCTATTTTTAGTAGGGACAGGTTCTAACTCTTACTCAGACTGGTCTGGAATTCCTGAGCTGAAGAGATCTCACCTTGGCCTCCCAGAGTGCTAGGATTACAGGTGTAAGAGCCACTGAGCCGGGCCAACACATGTCTTTTTAAATGTACATATTAAGTCCATGGTATTTAACCTTGAAATCAAGCACAGACATGTAGCAAAAACTGCTCATGTACAACTTCTGGTACTCCTTTAACTAACTTGGGAAAAGGAATGGGAAGGGGGTAGACAGGTGTTTAGGTACATCATGGGACAAAAGAAATGATTTGAAACTTAGACTTAAGAACTAAAGCAAAGGGGAGAGAAACCCATGCATGCGTGATACAGAACGGTACATGCTATTTACAATGGACTACAGAAAGCATGACTCTAAATGTCAACTTGAAAACCTGGGTTTTATGCCAATCCTTTTTGTAACCCTCTATGGCTGAATAGAAGGCTTCTTATGCTTCCATCCACTCTCCTCTTAGTAACTGGATATAAAATATTTAATTATGACTCTTTTTTGCCTGGGCACAAGAAATCACAACAACCAGAAGGTCACTGTATGACTTCCAACATTAAACTGCAGGTATAATTATTCAACCAACTGCTCCTCTCCAACTGGTCAGAGGCCAAGTTCCTTGAGTTTCCTGTTTTTATTTCCCAGATATTTGAAACTGGTTTCCGCCTTTTGGTAGCCCTTTTTATTTTCCTAGTACCAGTTATCAAGACATCAAAACAACAATGATTTAAAACATGTTTTTAAGGACAAGTCTCCAAAAAATGTGTACCTATGACATAAAAGTTTAAAACACTGATTTCCTTGTCAACCTAAATGAAAAGTATGCTACTTTCAAAAATAAGGAACTTTGTCTACACTTTCCCCCCAGGACATTGCTGGAATTTAAAATGAAACATGTATATTTAAAGTCACTTTATAAATACACAAATATGTGTGTATATGTACGTATGCTCCAAAAAAGGAAAGACAGACTATGTTATCAATCTGCAATTATCTTTACAAAGAGAGTGGGTCAGCAACACAGATTTAAAGTTGTGTAATGGCCTAACTGCCTTAATTATACAGGTATCACTAAGGACACCTGGGCAGCTAAAGGAAAAATCAGCTGGGACCTTGATGACAAAAGGTTCCTGACCCAAGTGGAAGGGGAGGTTAAGTGGCCTTTTCATTTGCTCAAGGGAAGAGCTAGTAGTTCCAAACTTGATAAGCAATGTTAACTAGATTCCTCTAAAACATTTTTTTTAAACAGTTTATATGCTTTTGGATATAACTAGCTTAAGGAAAATAGAACATGAGTAATTTTAATGAGGTACCTGACTAACTTAAAGTTAAGAATTTTTACACACGGAAGTCCTAAAGCAGAGAAGGCGTGGTTCCTAAAACACAGACTGATTTGCTTCAGAATAGATAAGAAACTGAGTTTATGTTTTAAGGGGTTTGGGGTGATTAAGAACACATATTAATGGCAATTTAGAAACACCTAGTGTTCGCTGATATATTTTCCTCTAAAGTTTATAAACCTCATAAAGTGTACTGAACCAACCCATTTCCATCCTCCCTTCAAAAGAATAATTAACAGTAGTGATAATTGTAAGTACGGCCTGGTAAGTTTAATTCTGCTACGTCACAGCCTTACAGTATACAGCAATTATATTGTTGGAGAACACATAACTTAACTCTCAGTGTATCTGGTCCTGTGAATCAATAATTATACTGGGTTAGTTTTACTCTAGTCAATACCCTATTAGAAAAATTGAGTGATAATGACATTTAAATACTAGGCAGGAGATCAATATAATTGAAAAAAATTCCACAGACATAGATTTTAGATATACTCGTAAAGTGTAGCACAGATCAAACGAGTACACTTCTATGAAGTATCAACTCTATTAAAAATGAGTAATTTCCTCAGCATCCAACTCTCAGATTTGTTCCGTCCCCGACCACGTGGGTCACATATATGCAATGGGAAATGTCTCCACAGCATTTTCAATTTCTTTACTAGTTACTTGGAAAATTTTTTAAAATCACATGATGAAACCATTTCTATGTATTAACATGTGAAGTTAAAATAATGTATAACATATGCTTTGTTCTTAAAAACAATGGAAGATATGGTAAAAATCAAAATTAGGCCCAGTGATTGCTTAAAATTATGGTGTTCTGTCATACCAGCACAACAAATCCATTTCTCTGTGTAGGGAAGTGAATTCACATCAACTATGACTTTGCTACTCAAAGCGTGATGAAAAAATGGCAGTAGCAGCTTCTCCGGAGGCTTGTTGGAAATGCAGATTCTCTTGCCTCAGTCCTCTCCTAGTTGATAAAAATCTATGTGTGAGCATCGGTTCTACTCAAAGGGGCTCTGAGAAAACCCCCAGGCACAACAGGCGGGCCTTCCTGAGGACCCCTAGCCCCACGCGGGACTGTCAGAGGGGCAGAGCTGGGAACTCTGTCTTCCCCGTACTTAAAGGATAGCAGCAGACTTCTTGCTACAGCTAAAAGTGTCTCCATATAGCACTTCCAGTGGTAAAAATACTAGGAGAAAATTCTGTTGCACTATTTCAAAGGTGGCACAAATGTTACTTCATAAGCCCAGCTCCCTTTGGGTTGCATTTGCTTGGGTGTTTTCCGTGACCATTTCCCCTCATGGGTACATTAAAAAAAATTAACAGAAAGTACTCCTGGGGAAAAGGTTCTATGAATCAAAGTGATACAGTTTAGACCATTTGCAAAATGGTCCTTCAGCTAAATGCAAACCAAAGTCACACTGGAGAGCCTGAGATGCAGCACGTGTGGCGCCTGTTTAGTGCTCTCGGGATGAATGCGTGAAGGAAGCAGCAAAGCAGCTCTCGGCTGAGGGGCAGGCCTGGAAGCCAGCTCTGAAGAACACCGAGGAGATTCTGCTCAACTGAAAGTCTGTGACTATCATCCTACTTCTTTTTTACTTTCCTTTTTGAGACACCGTCTCACTTTGTCACCCTCAGTAGAGTGCTATGAAGTTACGGCTCACAGCACCCTCAAACCCTTGGGCTCAAGTGATCCTCTTGCCTCAGCCTCCCAAGTAGCTGGGATTATAGGCACCCACCACAACGCCCAGGTATTTTTAGGGATGGGGTCTCGCTCTAGCTCAGACTGGTCTCGAACGCCTGAGCTCAAGGGGAGCCTCCCACCTCAGCCTCCCCGAGTGCTAGGATTGCAGGTGTGAGGCACCAAGCTCTCTTTTCTCACATCATCATCATCTTGGTGCTTCTACTCTGAACTCTTTCTAGTGCCAAGTGTGAGTCTGACCAGGTCTACTGTACTCAAATACTTTCAAAGGCTTTTTTGAATAAGGGAGCTCAAATGGATTCAATCAGTTAACAATTAATTAAAATCATATATTCTGGGGGTATTTTTTGAGTATTTTTTTCATTTTTTCAAATTAATATGAGGGTACAAATTTTAGGTTACATTGTTCTCACTTCCAGGGTAAAGGGCCATTTGTAAAGGAGCGCCTCACCCAGGGAGCATGTTACACACCCTCACAATGTGCACATTAGGTAAGATATTGATTTCATATTAGTATAGAGTGTACTGGATATTTATTTTTCCATATATTCTGTTTTATGCATCCCAGTACGGGTGCCAACAACTGTGTTTCAAGCTAACTCTCAGTTGGCCCCCAGCACCAGTCCCTGGCTTTGCTCCTCTGTGCTCACAGAGGTGTCAGCACTCTGCACCAGCCACCTTCACAGGTCCTTTTATCTCATTTTTGGTGTGTTAACATTGCCAGTCACTTTTTTCCCCTCTCTTATGTCCATTACTGTCACATTAATCTTCCTAAAAATACTCACGCTCCCCACATCACTTACACACTCAAAAGTCATTAAAGACATCACACTCTTCTGGGGTAGATGACTCACAGACCCTTATCTCCAGTTCAGATCTCTCTCTGAGTTCCAGACCATAACTCTCATCTTCCCCTTGATTCTCCATAGATACCTCAATCATAACAAAACAAACTCGCTATGCACCTCATCTAACCTCCCACAAAGCCACTCTCCTTGCAGTCCACATTCTGTATATGACAGCATTATGTATCAGCCCCCAGACATCTATCTGGACCACTCCCCAGCAAAAATCTTGACACTTATCCTCCTACCCCCAAATCTGGGAGTCTTCCTCTTCCTCATCTCCTGAAGTCAATCAGCCATTAAAGCCCCTGACCTGACCACCTTGATTTCCCCTGTATCCTCTGGCCATCCTCTCTTTTTTGTCCAAGCCTGCTCTGAAACTTTCCTTCCCCTCTACTGAACCATCCAACATATTTCTTAAACTTGGGCTCAATTCCCAGTTCCTCCACAAAGCCTTCCTTGATTTATCCATGTTATGAATGCAAAGCAGCTCTTATTTGTCTACTCAATGTAAGACAATAATATATACTATCACATGCCAACTTTTGACTGCCTATCTCTTCTCTAAAATATCTTAGGGAAAAATAATTCAAGACAGCCACAAGTTATAAACCAGTTAATACTCTTAAGTGCTTTCCACTAAAACAAAGAAGGAATTTCTAAAGCCCCGAGTATCTTCCTCCTTTTGTAGAATTACCTCCCAAGCTCCAAATAAGAACAAGTTGCACATAATCTACACTGCTCTCGTAACCAACATGGCGCATAATATGACAATGGCTAAAAGGTATTTTCTTTGCCTGGTGAAAAATCAATGTGAATTGGGTTATGTTTATTTTTCTGTATCATATTCCAACTAGGTTATCCCTCTTTGTGGAAAGATCTGACTTTCTTCAGGGACACATCTCTGTAGTTCTCAGTATACTTACCCCAGAGCTCTGCCTATGTGCACACTACTTAATGAGTTAGTCAATTACATCACAAGTATTAAGTGACAAACAGCTCTGTTAACCACAAAAGGAAACTTTTGAGTCCTCCCTAAATCTGCTCCTCTACCTAGTAAAGGGGGCTGTGATTTGCTTAATTCTAAAATCTATGAGTATTCCTCAATTTCTCTTTTCCTCCCCACCCAAACTGACATGCTCTGTTACTTCCAAATGCTACCTCACATCCCCCCATTTCTCTTCATCTTCAGCGTCAGGTGCAAGTCACTGTCTCCGTTCTTCCATCTCCCTAAAACTGCTCTCTTCTCCACCATATCAATCTTTCAAAAGACAAATCAAGTTATGTTACATCTTTGCTCACAGTCCCTGCACAGCTTTCCTCTGTACTCACCACAACATCCACACACCTCACAGGAATCTCCATGGCCTCAAGGGGTCTGGCCCTGACTCCCCTCTCCCCCTTTCTTCCTACATTCTGGCCACCCTGTCCCTTCTTGCTTTTTCTTGTTATTTTCCCCACATGCCAAGCTTGTGCTTTTCTCAGAGCTTCTGCCATCCCCTCTGTAAGGCATTCTCTCTCCTCTGATCATCATGAGGCTGACTCCTTTGTGCAATCAGCTTCCAGACCAAATACCCTTCCTTCCCGAAACAGGTCCCTGACATCCCTACCTAAAGCAATTTCCCCAGTGATCCTCTATCGTAGCACCCTGATTATTATTTTTCATGGCTTTTATCATTGTTATATGATACTTTCTTGTTGAGTTATGTATTTGTCACTCTTCCACCCTGAATATAAACTCTAAGAGAGCTGTATCCTCAGCAACCACAACAGTGCCTTGTACACATTTGGCACTTAATAAATACTTGCTGGATAAAATGAATAGATGACTGTTTTCCAGTGTGTTTTATATTCTTCACAGAATGTGGCATGGTTTTATATTTCCGATTACTTCTTGAATTTATGATAACCACTCTGAATTACAATGACTTTTTAAAAGCCATGTACCCAAACTTGGAATTATATGCAAACTTAAAAGTTCAATGTTATTCACTGTATCACGGAAACGCATGGAAATCTTTAACTGTTGACTTTCACTGTGATTACCAAGCCAGAGCAGCCCCTCAGAATCCCCTTGTGCAGCTGTTTTTGCTGGTGCTGTTTTTGCTGGTTTGGTTCCCTCCTTTGACCCAACGGGCAGCAATTTCCCTTTTGTGGTATCTGGCTTCCTTAAGACCACGGTCAAGGTGAGAGGACTTGTAGGTCAGTCCATTCATCAGATTTCTTCTTTGCAAAATACAGACTACTCTGACAAACGATTCTGCACAAAGCCACAGATGACTGTTGTCCAGTTATCCTATTTCCTCTAAACTTTTGACAAACTGATTTTACAGTGATATGTCTGTATATTTTAAGAAAGAAAAGAATGAGTAAAATCCAGACGAACTCCTTCCCTTTTAAACAAATGTAAGAAATACATAGGAACTTTTCCAAGGCCTAGAAATTGCCAGTCCTCTTCATAAATCTATAAATATTGAAATACCCTCCAATGACTTCCACACATTTTAAAAAATGTTACAGCTATGTTTGGAATTCATTTTCAGCATTATCCCCCCAAACACAGAAACGGAGACATGTGTTTTCTCATTATGTTCTGCCAAGAATACTATTATTCTTGCCCTGTACCCAACACTGCTCATTAATAATGCAAACCACCCAAAGGAACAGTCTCCAAAAGAAGGCTTTAATTACAACTATTCACCTTCCCATAAGAGACCACCAGTAGCAAGTCTAAATTTACCAGTTCATTCATCACTGGACTCTTAGCCATACTTGGCTTTGCAATATCACCCATGCCCTACACAATCCTCCTTCCCAAATCCTTTCCTATTTCTAGTCTGTTATGAATAAGATCCCCTCGGCCCTCATTCTCCAGTCTGGATCTTCTTTTCACTTTCTTGCTCTGGAACCTGGGCAGGCCCTGGCTACTCGTTTCCCCTGGAAGTCCTCTCACCGGCACACACATCACAGCTTTATCACCCATATTCCAGAGATCCTGGGAGCGAGGGAGGGGTTCTTTCTGTTCTCACTGCCACTTTCAGATCAACTCATGTCTCAATGTCTCCCCCCTCCCTGACTACTGTTCCTTCTCGGCATCTGACGCATCTGCAGAGGCCCTCCATCCTGGCTTAGTGCGCTGACCTCCCGCTCTAGCCATCTTGCTCTTTCCTCCTCCTCCGTCCACCACATCATACAAGTCATTCTCAGCCCTCATCCTAACCAATGCAAATCTTGTCATCGAGTATTCTTTCTACAAATTCCTTCTTGCTTCCTTAACTACCCCACTTCAGCCCCAATAACTTTTCAATTCCACCAGGTCCCCCCCCTCCACTGACCACATCACTCACGGTTTCTGTCTGCTTCCCAGCATAGATCACATGATTGATCACCATAAACATTCTCCTGTATAACGATCAATCCCCAGACTCCTCTTTCCTCAGAAAAACTCCCAACCCTGGCTACTTCTCAACCCACCCCGCACCTGCATCAGAAATAGAGAAAAACACGGAGCTCTGCTGGCCAGCCTCTCTTCAAACATAACCATGAGCCTCAAATCAGCTGTCAACACCAGGACACGACCACCTCCCCGGTTAATTCACTCGTCCTTACCCTTAAGGTGTGTAGTTACCTTCTCCTCTCCCTCTTCAATTTTCCACCCCCTTCTTCTTCCTCAATCACAAGATGACCTTGTTAATTTAGACGCCTCTGAGAAACAGAAACAAGGTGGCTCCTCAAAGACTTTGCTCCTGCAACTGCCTTTCTTCCATGTATTACCGTCTTCTTCCTCTTGGCTACGTCATTCTTGTCATCATTCAAGCATACTATAATCGCTCCCGTATTTTTTTAAGTCACTCTTGACTGTACATCCCCCTCTTCCATGACTTGCACTATCATTCTGTTTTAGGTTAGAAATCACCTTGGTGAGTTTTCCTCCCTCCCCCATCTGTTAGCAGATACTACACCTTTTGCCATTAAAACAGCGTGTACCCATCTACTCCTTGCCGTTTCCCAGCCACCCTCTACTCCAGTTTTCACGGCACTTTTAAATTAGAGCTTCCCGAGGAGCCTCCTTTGCTAATCCATTTTCCGTCCCACCACTCGCCCTGTTTACTTAATGCTGACTTTATCATCTTCTCTCTGCTTCTCTCCGCCCACAAACCTGCATGATTTCTGACAGCCCACGTTACTGGGCGTAAGCTCCCTACACAATGTTTAAGATATGTCACTATTTGGTAACCTTCTCACCTCCTCAGATCATCAACGTAAAACCCTGCTTTTTTAGACCTGTTCCTGAACTGTCTTAGATATAAGTCACGCGAACTCTCCCTTCCGCATTTTATTCTTTTGCCCATGTTGTTCTCACTCCTGGAATCCATCATCATCCCCATTCTACATGGTTCAGACCCTACCCTCTAGGACACCCGATCATAGAATGCCACACCAGACTTTCTTGGCTCCAAGTGCCTCTCACATTCCAAGTCCTCATCACTATTAAAGATTTATTTATAAGTACAGTTCCATCACTAATTTCTTTCATATACATCCAATTATAAGTGGGCTTTGCTTTCTAAATTGTTTCTCAGAAAAATGGAAACCCCCTAATCCCAACTTACAGTATCTCATATACCGCAGGGTGCTTTACTTTGCATTATAAAGCAGTATTTTGTAGAAAATATGTTAACTTTTAGTCAACTACACTGATTCCACATTTGTATTACACATACGGTATCTGATAGAACAAGTTTAAAAATAAAAGGTAAAAGAAATATAATCAGATGCTATAATTATTCCTGTGAGAATGACCTCAATATTTGAAGTGCTGAATCTCACAGACAGCCTGTTTAGAACCACTTTATATAAAAAAAAAAAAAATCAATAAAGTTTATCTGCACATTGCAAAGATCATAAATACAAACCTACCTAATTAAAAACCCAATAGTCCTAATTTTATGTGAATGGACACTGGGTTTAGGTACAACACTAACTATGGGTAGCATCATTCAAAATCTGCTGTACCCCACACAACTAGGACAGCAGAGAACAAGAACAGGTATGCTCGGGGAGGGTGTTACATGACCTGGAAGGGACCTAGAGGAGGCAGTAACACCAAGGATGAGGCAACTGAAATGTATGAATGAAATGCTGAATATTAAGAACAGCAAAAGGTTTTATTTTCATTTTAAATTGCTGTACTATTTAATAAAATGTGATTTAAAATATGTATGAGTAACCAAATTAGCAAATTTAACTATATAACACATTAAATGCTGTAAGAGTTGAATTTAATTTGTGTTAGTTTGGTGCCTGGGGCCTTGTGAAGCATATAGAACTCATAAGTCTCTTGACCTATCATGACCTACCATGGCCCTACGGGAAATTTTTTCTAGCGTGGCAGTCAATGTATTCAATAGACATGCGACCACATCATCTGTATCTCTAAGTCTTTATTTATATTCTGAAGTTTGCAAAATACTTTTTGGTGATGGACAATGAGGCTGAGAAGCAAAGGGCCAAGCAGACAATGGAAGTAAGTTGGGTAACTGACGGTATTGTCTAAAGTCCTGATGTGGCTGGAAGACTACTTGGCCTGGTTAGTCCTGGACCTATTCCTCATCAATTGTGTGGAAGGACAGTTTCCCAGTGCTCAGAATTCAAGGACTGGATGCAATGTTACCTAAGATCCTCTGCAGATCTATGTTTTTATTTCCATTGTTTTCCACTCCATTCTCTTTTGAGTCAGCAGCAGTGGTAAATACAAAGAAAAAGTTATTTTACAGGTTACTGTAAATTTCTCCTTCATTACCGCTTACTGTAACTTGGAAATATAATCCATTTCAGGAACTTCACTCTTGCTCTATTGCCCTTATAAAGCTTTATTTCTGGACCTCGGGAATCTTTGGCACTCTAAACTATACTATCAATCTTTCCATCTTATAATGATATCCTCGTAGAGATAAAAGATATTTTTTAAAACTATCCCACTCCCCACTCTTCCCCCCCCCTCCCCCAAGAGGAAAGTGAGTCTAAGAAAGAGTTTAATGCTGGTCAGAGGCAGGGATAAGACCCAAGTTAGGCCTTACCTCACGTCAATTCAGTTGTGAGCCATAGCACTGGATACTCCACTCAGGATTACTAAGATTATAAATCATATTTTCAAGTTCTTAATCTTTTTTCTAGGTTTTATGCATGAAGGTACAAAAACTATGGGCCGTGTTAATGCAATTTTCTTGTTACTTTAATTCTTGACATCTCTTCAGAGGTGAAATGCCTAACGATCCATGCATACGCTATGTGATTCTTGTCCCTCCCTCTGCCCCGCTGGCAAAATCAGTCTTAAACATCACTGCACAATTCTCCTTCCTCTTCTAACCTCTTCTTCCCTTTCTAGCCTGATGAGGTCAATTTCTAATTAGCAGACTCTCCTCCCGGAGCACCATCCTTAGGTAAATTAAGCAGAATGGACTTCGTGACAACAGATACTGATTTCAAGCTCACCACTCATGAAATCATTCATCATGCAAGGATGCCCCAAGGCAGGTTGGCACGAAGTACTCTACTCACACGACCACAGCACTGCCCTTCCACGGCTTCTGGGAGACATGCACGGCTACACATGAGCACCTGGTCAACTTTATGCATTTTCCATTGGGATAAGAGCTGCCAATATCTACAAGCATGTCTTTGCCTTTTCAAGTTCAAATACTATTGTTGTCCAGAGTTACACAATGCTAAGGCTCATGACTGAATAGCTAACAAAAATCAATGCTTACCTTCAATCCTCTTTAAGGCTGAAAGGCACATATCCTTCCTTGAAAATTCAAAGGGATTGTTGCAGGTTCGAATGGTGTCACATTCACATTTTCCATTGATTATATTGCAGCCAGAAATAAGGTTTTCATTGCATGGTTCAAAGCCAAGTAGTTGGTCATCATCCCAGTTCTCATCTGTAAAACAACAATCAGATGTTTCCTCGCAACTTCCTTCAAAGGCCTATTTCAGAGCAAAAATGCATGGGGACGTCAAAGTTAACAAGTAATATCGATACCTCAATTTGTGAATGGAAATTTGGCTGAAGTTTTACAAATGAATGAAACCCAGTCTCCTCCTCATAACTGAGAAGATCGAAATACAGCCATACATGTAGACATTAAACAGCTACATATATGCGAATGTTTGTGATATAATCAAAACCACTGTTTATGTGTTATTACAACTGAGATAATACATTTAAAAATTTTAATATTAAACAAAGATCCCTGGATATTTCCATGTTCAATAAAATTACAGCAATCACATTTATCAATCTATAAAATTATTCTCCAGAAAGTTAATTTTTTACTCTATCAGTAGAGATCAACTTCAGGGTTTTTGAGACAGTCTCATTTTGTTGCCCTTGGTAGAGTGTCATGGCACCATAGCTCACAGCAACCTCAAACTCTTGGGCTCAAGTGATTCTCTTGACTACAGGCACCCACCACAACGCCTGGCTATTTTTAGAGAGGGGGTCTCATTGTAGCTCAGGCTAGTCTGAAATCTGTGAGCTCAAGCAATCCACACACCTCGGCTTCCCAAAGTGTTGGGATTACAGGTGTGAGCCACCACACCTGGCCCCAACTTCAGGTTTAAAACAGCTCTCCAACTTAATACATCAGGTCAGCTAACATCAAAAATCAGACACCATCAAGAGTCAAGAACCAGAGAGGAAGAGATCCTTTCCAGTACTTTTCAGGACAGATTGACAGAGTCTCCCACAGCTTAGCCAAAGTAGAAATGACAAAACTAATGGCCACAACCTAGTGAGAGGCTGAGACCAAGTCAGGCCCTGGTCATGAACCAGAGTAGACTAAAATGAAGTAAAATTTAAGACCAGCTTTCATAGGACCCAGCTCCAAAAGAATTCAACAAATATGACAGAACTACTGGCAGGCTCATTCTTAATAATATTCCTCATAATTCAAAAACCTCTTTTAAGAATTCTTCTTGCATTATATGGGTTTTCCTCTCTCTTAACATTATCTTTAACAGATACTTTATCCACCTGAATTGGGTACTGACTGTTAAATCGTAAACATGTTCCTGATAACCATATCTGAAGAGAATTTTTGAAAGTGCTTGAATTTAAGACACCTTAAATGTGTTGTTCAAACCAAGACAGGTATAAAGACCATCTTAAGAATGTGTTTTCACAGCAGACAGTGTAAACATACGGCCCCTGAGTTTTACAAGGCCAACTTTTACTTCTGGTGTCCTCACTCAGTGTGTGAATTACCAAAAGTCTGGTCTCCCTCAAGGAAATAATTAATTTTTGTGTCAAGGTGTCTTTAGAAGAAAATCATTTACAACATCAAGAGCTTCAGGGTGATTCTTTAGAAAAGGAAAACAGAAAGACTCCTGTTTCATTTCAGAAGATCAGCCTCACTGATTGAATCAAAGCCTCAGCTCTTAATAAAACTATTATCTTTTGAACTGAAAGGTTAAACAAAATACAATTTGTGCTGTAAAGTTTGTTTTCCTACTGAGCCTGTATTTGGTCCTTAGAAACAGCATGGGTATAACGCGCACACACACATAAAGGTGCAGTCATATAGTCGAGGCATCAGTGAAATGGCTCAAGTACTCTCAAAGGAAAACCAGCAAAGAGTACCCCATGGAAACAATTCGACATGGAGGAAAAGGGAATACCTATCTTCAGTTACACGTATAATGAAGTGTGCACCTCAATGATTTTTTCTTTTTTTTTTTTTTTTTTGCAGTTTTTGGTGGGGGCTGGGTTTGAACCCACCACCATATGGGTCCAGCGCCCTATCCCTTTGAGCCACAGGCGCTGCCCACCTAAATGCTTTCTTATTTCTGTGTTTAACTGCTAACATGCTAGTAGTATGACAGCTCAGTGAAATTTGCCATTAAGGAATTTTCGTGACTGTATGTGCAAATTTGTAACTCCACGATAGTTCTACCTCAGGAATTTAAACATTTTATAAGACACTGGATAATATTTTAACCACCGAAAAAGTACCTACAATTCTCTTTTCTTCCTATTTCTGAGTGGACATTTATTACTGTTTTTGTAAGTATGTACAGTTATCATGTCACTAAATTGAGTTGATCCTACCACAGAATTTTTCCACAACAAACACCCCTTTCTTCCATTACAACTGGAACAATCTAAAGATATCACTCTCCTGAACTATCACAATGTCCTCTCACCTGGCTCCCTGTCTCTGTTTCCTTGGCCTTCTCCTTCATTCCTGTCTCCAGAATCATCTTCCTCCAAAACAAAAAACAAACAAAAACCCTGCTCAGTGTCTGGTCTTGCCAACAAGAAAAAGTCCAAACTTACTGTTGAATACAAGGTTCTTCAGGACATGGCTTGTATCTACTTCTGCAGACTCATCTCAATCCCTCTCACCTCCTAATGTTCTAAGCACACTTAGCTTCTCACTGCAAACCTGAAATTACTGCTTCCATGCTTTGCTCATGGGGTATCATCTGCCCAGAACTCCACCTTTCCTTCCTCCTCTGCAACTCCAATTCATCCTTCAAGACCCAGTTCAAATGTTACCTCTTTGAGAAGTCTCCTCCAGCTCCCCTAAGAGACTGAGCTGTTCCAGCCTCTATTTCTCACTAACATCACCTGGAGCTGCGTCCCCCTCACCATAGTGGTTTTATGTAACAGACTTCCCCAATAGACAAAGAGTTCTCACAGGTGAGAGCTGGGTCTTTCTTGCTCAACTTGGAATTCTCTTAACCCCAACATTTAGTACACTGTCCGATAACCACATACATGGCTATTCCCTAACAATCACTGCTTCAAAGATCAAGTACAGCATGCTTCTGAGACAACGGCTTTTATAGTTTCCTATTATAGAACATTATACCTTAAAATAATTTAGTAGAAAATCAACAAGGATTGAAAGCAAAAGTCTAATAAGGTTTGATTGTAGAAATCAAATCTGAGCAAATGTATATATGTATACACATGTATTTGATGACATTGGTCTGCTCAATGCAGAAGTGTGTTCTTTTTTTAAAAAAACAAAAAGTGCCTTAAAAAATATAGTTTGTGTACATATATAAATCAAGGAAAATTATGCTTCAAGATAATACAAAGAACATGTTTAAACAATATAAATCTTATTTTAAAAGCTACCATTAAAACTCTGGATGATGCACACATTTCAAAGAAATACTTGGACATACAGGTACATTTCTCACTAAGCATCATCAATCATTAGTCTCTTTCCCAGCTCAGCCCTGAGACTTCAACCTCTTATCACCTGGCCAGTATCAACAGTCCTTCTAAGAAGCCCATCTGTGAGCCAATTTGTTTGCCCTGCCTGATGGTGCTCTCCACGTCCTCACAGAAAGACCATCCCCACCACCATGTGGAATCAGAGCTAAATGGCTTTGGGGATCCAGGCTCCTGACTGCTTTCTGCTTCTTTCTCAGCAGGGTCTTCCTGGCAGTGGACAGGCCACCCCTGGAGACGCTCAGTGGGGCCAGCCATCCCCCCCGCAGGAACGCTGCAGTCACCATGTACCATCAGGAAGCATTTCGGATTCCAGAGCCAACAATGTCTTACACGCTTTTCTTTTTTTCAGGCTAAACCCTTTCCAGTTCTCTGTCCCCTCCTAATCAATACTTTATTTTTCTTCTTGGCAAACAGTTTCCGTAGCAACCAGCAGTTCATAGAATCAAGTACAACATGCTTCTGAGACAAATGCTTTTATGGCGTTTCTATTACAGAACATTGTGGTTTAAAATAACTCAACAGAAAATCAACAAGGATTAAAAGCAAAAATGTAATGAGGTTTCATTATAGAAATCGAATCTGAGCACATCTGAGCCCAACAGTGCTGCTGACAGCACTTGGCAAATTTCATATTTTTAAATCTCTCTTTTCCTAAGTCAATACATAGAAGCAGCCCAAGAATAAAGGCTCTGATTCTCTGACACAGTTCCTGGACTGGTCAGGGACAAAAAGTAAAGAGTTAAAAACACGGTACTGGCCTTTAACTATTTATATCAAATAAGTTTTTATTGCTGGTACTCTGTGACAAGATATAGTTTCCTCTCCTGAAAAGTCGGGACAAATCAGGTACCTCTATAAATGTACTCCTGTTTATAACTTCTGAAATGTATCAGGATATTAGATAAGTTATTTTCACTAACTGTAAATGAGAGAAATCTAATGATTTCACGAATTCAAATACACACATGTTCAGATATGTCCAATATTGAATACTACAGTGAAGAGTCAGGTGTATCTAACCGCGAACCCGACATCTATACTGAGATGTTTAGAAGACATCTCAAAATATGTTATACTGCCTTTCTTCAAGACAACCACTGTATCTTACTATGCAGAATTACTTTACATATATTTCCCATATCATCCCAGAGAACACTAATAAGATGTGTAATCAAGGTTTGAAATTTAATAAAATTAAAGGACTTGTACAGCTTTGACCAAGGGCATTTTTAAGGGAAACTGATTATTAGTTTCCTTACTTAATTTATGATTTACTTTACTGCAAGTGCATGGCAACAAATACCATGTCTTACCAGCACAGTTTGTTGCTACAGCCTCTACTCAGTGTCAGTAGTTTTACACACCATTGTTTTTGTACCATTAGAGCAAACTTGACACAGAGAAAAAAAAAAAAAAGCAAATGAAAATTTAATATTACCATGGAAATAGTTTTGACCCCATATGCCACTGCCCAGGGGTCTGCAACCCACACTTGGAGAATTGATGTTATAAAGGGCAGGTCCCACTGGTACCCCTGGGCCAAGACAGCACAGGATCCAGGTCCAAGAAATAACAAAGAACACCGGGTTCCTCTTCTAACCACTGCACCATAAAAACGCAAGTTTCTTTAATGTGATTTGGCTAATTTAGTAACTGGTAAAGAGGAAAATGGTATCAGCATAATGCAGAAGTTTTGTTGGTTCATTTTTTATTTTTCCCAATACATTAATGTTATGAAAAAGTCAGGAGCAAGTTTCCTGACAATTAAAGGAAAAGTCTTGGCAGTATATGAAGATCTGAAGAAAAAGCTGGTGATCTTGTTTAGATTCCTCCCTTTAGTGCAAAAAATGAGTGCTCTAGGGGCTGATATTTCCATCACACTAATTTATCAGGAGAGGTTGTGCAAGTACAGATGAAAAAACCTAAAAAGTTCTTTTCCCCTGTATTTAAAGAAAAGAAAAGCATGATGAAGAAAAAGGCTCCTGGATCTTCTGTTTAATTTTGATGATGCTGGTCTCCTTTGAAAGTGAGTGTCTTCCAAGCCCCACATCCTGAAAGAAAGTAGAACAAGCTTCGGAATATGTAGGCCTCGAAGGATGGGCTGCCTGGACACGTGTGCCACTGCCAGGGTGGTTTCCTTGGGCTGTGTTTTCATTCAGGTACTTACTGCTCATATTTATCCACACAGATTGAGTACATAAAGGTACAGTTTAGCCACAGTTTCCCATTTTCCCTATGTATGGCAATTTTAGGGGTGATTTTGGGGACACTCTATATACTTGGTTTTTAAGAGCAAATGTGTTGTCAAGGCAGAAATCACCTGTACTTCCAATAGCCACATTCAGTTTTGTCCCGGACTTAGTCTTTCTGCTTCATAAAATACCTTCCAATATTCTTGCTGATGCCCCAAATTCCTTTCTTCTACATTTGATATAAAAGATGTTCAATGTAAAGTCTAGTTAGAAAGAAGTTTCCAACCTGAGAGTAGGAAAGGGAACACTGGGGAAAAGGATCTTGAAGAAAGAAGGTTCCTAAGAGCTGTATGGACACACATTAAGACTCCAGATCTATGCAGAAGCAGCCCAGGGAACACCGTCCCTCTGAGCACAGGAGCAAACACACACCTGAGTAGCCCTGGATTCCACCTCTTTCGCCTTCCACATATCTTGCTGCCTGCTGGTGTCTAAAATTCCACTAACCCGGAATGAGACATCTCAGGTAGGAGTGCACTTACTGGACAAAGTAGTGTGTGTGTTAACCTGCAATCGCTGCCTTCCCCAAGGTGGAAGGCATTTGTACACTCAGAGCCTTACCTCTTCTGCCTTGTATCTGCTTAGGTTAATAGAGTTTACTCCAAACTAAGAGATAGCTGCACCCCATTATGTGGCAATCCACTCACCAGAAATATGCTATAGCAGATATTAAAAAGTAAGAAAGAAATTCATGGTACACACTCAGAAGCTCACAGTAATGGAATTCTGTTGGCAGAGGAGAAGCTTCTGGGAGCATATATCAAATTAATTCTCCAGCTGTTCACATATCCCTGTGGCTACAGAAAGATGCAAATAGCTAATACCGGCTTCTCTTTTCATGCCAGCCTAGAAACTCCGGTGTAATGTAAAATTGCTGCTCTAAACTCCCCCAGCTCCTGGTTGGCTGTTATCGGGAGCTCCGTTCTGCTCCAGGAGGAATCCAATACAGCCAGCTTTCATTCTCTCTGCTTCGAGCTTACGGCCAAAGTTCCCAAAGCTAGTGCTTCTCTCTCCTTCTCTTCCTTGCACTGTAATCAGTGCAAAACAGAAAGGACAAATTTACAGTTATCAGTGGAAATGATTCATGTTACAGAAATTTGTTCTACAGGCGTTTCTACAAAGTGAAATTGTGTTAGGCATATGTAACTATAAACCAGAGTGGACGAAGCCTGCGTCTCTAGAACAATAGAAATACTAAAAAGTATGCACACAACTATTTGTTGAAGACTAACTCTTGAACTACTCCACACTTTCAAATATTTAACAAACAATAAGAATATTGATGTGTGCTATGTCCAAGTGAGTAATTCACTAACAAGCCAGCAGTACTGATACAATTTTCTGAATCAACTTACATCAAAACATTTAACGATAAGTATACGTTCCATTGCTATACTTGTCATCAAACACCTCAGCAATATAAATAACACAGGAGGACCAAAGGAAGCACAGAACCAACCTACCTTCCTTCCTTCCTTCCTTCCTCCCTCCCTCCCTCCCTGCCTCCCTCCCTCCATCCTCTCTCCCATCTCTCTCTGTCTCTCTCTTCTTTTGCTCTGGGAAGAACACAACATTTTGCTATACAGTTGGGAAGAGTAAAATGTCAGATAAAGTATCTCAGAACTTCTAGAATCTTTGGACATCCCAGCTGTAGCCATGAGCTGAATCTCTGCTCTCACCTCTTCCTGCCTTCCTGCTCTAGAAACCCGGCGCCTCTGAGCAACGATGGCCTTGCCGTGCATAGGTCTGGAGCGGGGGGGGGGGGGGGGGGGGGGGGCGGGGGCGGCGACCCTGCACCACGGCCGGGGGGGGGGGGTTGGGTTGGGGGGGGGCATGGGCCGTTCTCATG
>CAUYPK010119315.1:0-14337 GCA_963574355.1 Loris lydekkerianus
GGGAGTGACCCTGTGTAGTTCCTCTGGGGCTGCTCTAGCTAGGGAGTTCTGGTTGTGGAAGCAGCTCCGGTGTGTAACACGCCCGGATCCAGCAACAGGGCTGGGGTTGGTGTGCACAGTTCTGGGAGTGCCTGGCGCCCAATGACTTTGGCACAGAGAACCCAAGGCTCCAGCAGTCTCTGGCCAGGAGAAGGGCTCTGCACAGAGGCAGGGAGGGCTCCAGAGGGCACGCAGTTACCAGGGTCCCTGGCCAGATGAATGGGCTAGTGTGGAGGCTTGGAGGACACAGGAGGGAGGATGCAGGGTTGCGTGGCTCCTGCAGTTCCTGGTCAGGGAATGCGAAGGCCTGGTGGGTGGTGGGTCACTGGTCGGGGGTCACTGCACAGCTCTTATGGAGGTCTGGGTGGCGCCATGCCCAGGAGTTTGAGGTTGCTATGAGCTGTGAGTCACGGCACTCTACCCAGGGCAACAGCCCAAGGCTCCAGTGTGCCAAAACCGCTTCACTCTGTTCCTAAGGATTAAGGCTGTAAGGCAGGCAGTTCAGTCCCCACCTTTAGGCTGCTCAGTCACTAGGTTACTTTGTCCCTCCCGATCCTTGCTCTGGGACCCTGAGGGTGGAGCTTGTCGGAGCAGTTCTTTCACAATGGCTTACTTCGCCTAGCTCAGTGGCTCATTCTGGGGCCCCAGACAATGCCCAACATTCTCCACACTCCTGCTCAAACTCTCCCCAAGGCAGCTCAACTGAGTGCCCAGTCCAAAAACACCAAAACAGTTCATAGGTAAGGCCTTTTCGGTTTGCAGTCTCACTGCTGCTTGTACTCACAGTTGCCGGCGTGATTAGGTCGATCGAACACATGCAGCCACTTGCCAGTTTTACACTGTTTTTGTCTTCCTCCTGGGGTCCAGAAGTCCCTTGCTGGCTCCCTGTATCCTCAAAGGGATGATCATAGGTCGATCCCACCGGCCAGAGATGCCTGGAGTCTTGTCTCCCCAGACTTGCCAGGCCCAGTTATAGGGAAGCTGTTACTCAGCCGCCATCCAATCACTGAGTTGTAACTTTAAAAAAAATTTTTGTTAAGACAGACTTTTTCCTTGTTTTTTTTTTTTTGTTTGTTTTGTTTTTTTGGAGATACAGTCTCATTTTGTCACCCTTGATAAAGTGTCATAGTGTCACAGTTCACAGCAACCTTAAACTCTTGGGCTCAAGTGATTCTCTTGCCTCAGCCTCCCAAACAGTGCCTGGCTGTTTTTTAGAGACAGGGCTCTTGCTCAGGGTGGTCTCTAACTCCTGAGCTTAAACAATCCACCTACCTTGGCCTCCCAGAGTGCAAAGATTACAGGCGTGAGCCACCACCCCTGGCTTGACAGACTTTTTCTCAGTTCTGCTATTTCGTCCTTATGACATAAGCATTCATACACATCAAACTTGGCAGCATATTTTGGCATATAATGCCTTTTCATGTTGTAGCCTTTGAAAACTTACACAAATGCCCTACAAATTAAGCAGAGTGCCTTACTATTTGCCCTGGCAAAAAAAAATAGTTACTTGTTCATTTTTCATTGAGTTATATTCCTTCATCTGTAATTTTTCATTTTTTGGGTTCTGTCTTCTTTTGAGGCATTGTTGAATTCATACTGGTATTTAAAAAATAACTATTAACAAAGGACTATAGTTATTTTTATTATGAAGTTTAATTGATAGGAAAATAGAATGCAAGGTTTGGGCTGTTCCAGTCTTGGCTACCAATTCAGGGTGAGGTGGAAGGCGCATTGTAAAATGTTGCGCTGCTGAGGTGTGGAAGTGCCTTTAATAATCAAATAAAAATGCTTACCTGACTTCTAAATAACATTAAATGCCTGATGTTGCAATTGTAGGTTGAAATATTATTGATAATTGATAATTGCAAGTCAATTCAACTGTCTATACTTGAAAGATAATACACTGGAAGCACACACCACCATAAAACCAAAGGCATGCATGTGTACAAAATATAGGTAGGTGACATTGAGACACAATTTTGCCATCTACAAAGTTCACACTTGAGAACTTATGCAATCCAGTTCTACCAAAAAAAATCCCAATGTTTTAAGTAAGTTTATGTTTTTGGTTTTTTTTGCAGTTTTTGGCTGGGGCTGGGTTTGAACCCACCTCCAGCATATGGGGCTGGTGCCCTACTCTGTTGAGCCACAGGCGCTACCCATAAGTTTATAATTTTGTGTTAGTCTCCAATCATAGCCATCCTGGGCCACGAGTTGGACACCCCATGCTACAGTAACCACAGAGATTTCTTTCTGGTCACAAGAGGGAAAAAAAAACATAATGAAGAGGTCAAGCTGTCAAAACCTAATCCAGGGAATTACTTTTAACATCACTAATGGCAGAACAACCAGTTATATCTCCCAGTGAGATGCCATATGAAATACCCAACATCACCTTGAATAGGTCCTTGCTAAATACATTTAACTTGAATTGAATCAAACCTTAAAATCTAATTTATTATTTATAGGAAATAAAGGGCATAGAAGAGCCAGCTAGAAGAACACTACAAGGAAGCTCCCTTCCACTTAGCAGTATCCTAAATAAAAGAGCTCTAAGTGCCATAACAACCAGATTCTGTACATGGTCCAAGATTGGATCTGGTTTAGGCAAAACAGCAATAAAGGACAATTTGGGGACAACTGGTCATATTCTGAATATGGATTAAATATTAAACAATATTAGGAAATTGCAGTTGATTTTGTTGGGAAAGGTGCAATTGAGTTCTATCAAAAATCACAAAAACATTTCATAATGTTTTAAGTAAGTTCACACTTTTTTTTTCAGAGACAGAGTCTTACTTTACCACCCTGAGTAAAGTGCTGTGGCGTCAAGCTCACAGCAACCTCCAACTTCTGGGCTTAGGTGATCCTCTTGCCTCAGCCTCCTGAGTAGCTGGGACTACAGGCACCGACCACAACACCCGGCTAAATTCACAGTTTCGTGTTGGGTTCCATCATAGCCATCCTGGGCCACTTGCAGAGTTTGGCTATGCAGAAAAAAAGTATTTAGGAGTGGAATCTCATGATGCCTTTAAATATGCTTTTAGATATTTCATCAAAAATTAATAAAGTGGATTCGGCAGTTGCCACTGCACAGATTGGACTCTTCCAGCTCTCGCACCTCGCTCCGCTTCCTCCACGACCACGTCTGACAAACCCGATATGGCTGAGATCGAGAAATTCGATAAGTCGAAATTGAAGAAGACAGAAACGCAAGAGAAGAATCCACTGCCTTCCAAAGAAACGATCCAACAGGAGAAGCAAGCAGGCAAGTTGTAACGAGGTGAGCGCCGCCGATGTGCACTGTACGTTCCACAAGCATCGCCTTATTTACTTCTTTTACTTCTTTTAGCTGTTTAACTTTGTAAGATGCAGAGAGGCTGGATCAAGTTTAAATGACTGTGCTGCCCCTTTCACATCAAAGTATCCAGAACTACTGACAAGGAAGGCCACACCTGCCTCTACCATCTGCCTGTCTGGCTGCCAGGGAAGGAAAAGAACTTGCATGTTGGTGAAGAAAGAATTGGGGTGGGGACGACAGTGAAATCTAAAGTTAAAACTAAGCTGGCCCCAGGGTTTCTTGCAGGCTGTAAAATGCAGTTTAATCTGAGTGCCATTTTTTTTTTGTTCAAATGATTTTAATTATTGGAATGCACAATTTTTTTTATTAATGCAAACAAAAAGTTTTAAAACCTGAAAAAAAAAATTTAATAAAGTGGCTTGGCATCTGTAGCTTAGCGGCTAGGGTACCAGTCACATACAGCAGAGCTGATGGGTTTGAACCCAGCCCAAGCCTGCCAAACAACAGTAACAACTACAACCAAAAACATAGCTGGGTGTTGTGGCGGGCACCTGTAGTCCCAGCTACTTGGAAGGCTGAGGCAAGAGAATCTCTTAAACCCAAGAGTTAGAGTGATGCCATGGCACTCTACTGAGGGCAACACAGTGTGACTCTGTCTAAAAAAAAAAATTTAAGGGCGGCGCCTGTGGCTCAAAGGAATAGGGAGCTGTCTCTATATGCCAGAGGTGATGGATTCAAACCCAGCCTCAGCCAAAAACTGCAAAAAAAAAATTAATACAGTCAGCTAAACAGGAAAAAACTCTTCCCATAAGGCACTGGGCATGCAGGAAGAGGAAAAAAGAATATTGCAGTTACACTAAATAAACACTGAGGTGAAACCACCATGCGTGTCTCCTTGGCAAGGAAAGGGCCCTTGAACGGCATTGTTTTCAGCTTTTCCTTCCTGTTGAGGCTCCCTTCCTGACTCCCTTTGGGTTTATAAGTTTCTAAGAAACTCCTGCCTCTATAAAGAGCCCTCCCCTCAGGGTTTAACCTGGTATCTGAAGGGCTGGCCATCCATGGAGAAAAGAGGCTTAGGTGAGCCAGTGGGGAACACGAGAGGAGACAGATTTCAGATGGATAAGAAGCAAAATGGAGCTGATTTCTTGAAGAAGTGGCAAAATTGTCATCCTTGGAAGTGTCAAGCACAGGCTGGCTGATTTGTCCAGAGTGACTGAGAGAAGAGGGAAGCTGACCTTGACAACTCAGTCACTTTCAGCTTCAGATGCCAGGACGCAGGAAAAAGGTAGGTGAGACTAGAGGTGGTACAAACAAGAAAGAGGCAGGAAAGAAGGCCTGGCACCAGGCACTGACTGATCAGGCTCTCAGCTGATTCTCTGAACCCCAGCTTCCCACCCAGACCCTGCT
Source organism: Loris lydekkerianus (assembly GCA_963574355.1). Classification (NCBI taxonomy): domain Eukaryota; kingdom Metazoa; phylum Chordata; class Mammalia; order Primates; family Lorisidae; genus Loris; species Loris lydekkerianus. The sequence goes on from CAUYPK010119315.1 coordinate 4,748, forward strand.
CCTCAGACTGCTTCCTGTTTCCTACAATCTGGAGAAGACAATTTCCTTTACTGACTGATTTCATTTGATAAGGAAAGGGAGGGGAGCTAAAGCCCAGCCATCACGGGGACTGTCCTTGAGCAGAAAGAAACAGCTCAGTCCTTACACTTCCTGCCTCTATCCCAATTATACCAAAAAGAGGGAGATTTAGGAAAGAGGCTATAAGCCAAATTATTGTAAGGTTTGTTTTGAACTTTGCAAATACTGTGTTTAAAGCATCAAAGAACAGTGATCAGTGTGTTTCCTAGCTCTAGAGAGGACAGAACAATGCAGGTCAGGTCAACCAACTGGACCCTACAGCCACTTTGTGCTCAGCTTGGACAGGACATAAAGATGAATAGATTATTTCCCTGTCTTCAAAGTATTCATAACCTTTAATTGCAGCTGAAAGGCTAAAAATTAAATATAAAGAAGAACTCACTGTAAAAACATACTTAGTCCTGAATTATCAGGACAGCATATGGAATCTTTCTAGAAACATTTCACAGACTATAGGCCATATTCTCTCCTATCCATCTAGGGTGGTTTAGGGTGCAGTTTAGGCAAGGGGCAAGGAAACAGCCTAAAACCAATAATCCTTTGGTGGTCTTACCCAGACACAGGAGTCTAGGAGTAGATCTCCTTCTTAGTCTCTATTGACCCCAGGAAAAGAAAGACACTCCCCTCTCCTGACAAGGTTAGGAGTTAAATCCCTAGAAATAATCCTACTCAGTTCTGTCCTTTCTTCTCAATAGAACCCCCAAAGAAACCAGTTTGTCCCAATACCTCATTCTATGGCTTTGACTCAATATATCCATGAAACAAGGGTCAAAGTGCTCTTGAAAAAGAACTAGTAGGCTGGGTGTGGCGGCTCACAGCTGCAATCCCAACGCACTGGGAGGCCGAGGCAGAAGGATCACTTGAGCTCAGGATTTCAAGACCAACCTAAACAAGAGCAAGGCCCTGTCTCTATTAAAAGTAGAAAATCTAGCTGGGCCTTGTGGTGGGCATCTGTAGTCCTAGCTACTCGAAAGGCTGAGATAAGAGTTTGACTTGAACCCAAGAGTTTGAGGTTGCTGTGAGACATGGTACTCTACCCAGGGCAACAGAATGAGACTCTGTCTATAAAAAAAAAGTTAGTAATGATAAATAATAAAAGTACTTTATCATATATGAACCCTTTCCTATCATCATCTTACCTGAGTATCTCAATTATATGAAGTAGTGATGAAAGGTATTATTATTATTATTATTTTTTTTTTTTTTAGACAGAGTCTCACTATATTGCCCTGGGTAGAGTGCTGTGGTGTCACAGCTCACAGCAACCTCCAACTCCTGGGCTTAAGTGATTTTCTTGCCTCAGCCTCCCAAGTAGCTGGGACTACAGGCACCCATCACAACGCCCAGCTATTTTTTTGTTGTGGTTGTTTAGTTGGCCCGGGCCAGGTTCGAACCCACCACCCTCGGTGTATGTGGCCGGCACCGTAACCACAGTGCTACAGATGCTGAGGCGAAAGGGATTATTAATACCCATTTACAGATAAGAAAACTGGCACTCAGAGAAGGCAAATAACTTGCCCCAAATCAAGCCTGTGAGCTGTGACCCATGACCTAGTCCTACATGCCCAAATGATAAAACCCTGTGTATTTTCTACTACACCACACTGCCTCTGCTATGATATGACATTTTAGCAGGAGATTTTTGAGGAGAAGCCATGAGAAGGTCCTAGGATCACACTATTTTGGAATTCTTACAACACCGTTCCTCATCACTGTGCTTTGATCCCCAGCCCCACATGTTCTGCCCACAGGCATTCCTTCTCCGCATGGCATGCAGGTGTAGACAAAGCTATAGACCAAATTGCAGGTGGGTGCCCCTGTTCTCATAGTGTCCAGGCAGAGGATCCAGAAGGCAAGTGGGAACACACAGACATTTAAGGAGAAAGGTCTTTGCCTCCAGATGGTTACAGTCTTACAGATAAATGTGATGCTTCTGGGGTAGGTGAGGAATGAGGGTAGTCAGCCAGCTCTGCCCCTCCATCATTCCGTTTCTGATTTCCAGAGTGACTAGATAGTAATTATTTGGATTGATCCATAATCCTGACAGTGGGGGAGAAAAATGGGAAAATGTTGGAAATGAAAGAAAGGGAAGAGAAGAAGGAGAGGAACAAAAATGTTTATGGTCAAAGCAGAGGATCATGAATAAATGAAAAAAGAGCCCAAAAGGTCAGGTCCTCGAAATTATTGAGCACATTTTGCTCCTTCCAAAAGAAGGCTGTCAGCTTTAGAAAAAACATAATACTATGTGTGGCTCAGCTCAGCACAGGGTGTGGGTTTGACTCTGAAGCTGGACTGAGGAACTAGTGTGCTTTTTCCATTCTACGGGTTTCCTTCTGCAAGCTCCTCCCCACAGGGCACCCTACTGAATCCTACCCCACCCTGAGTACCTGAAGTGTGATGCTGCTGCCCCCTACTGGGAGAACAGGATCCTGGTGAGAGACTCCTTTTGAGTGTGGCCACATAACAAACATGTCAGGGAGGGGCCTCTAAGGGGTAGACAATAAAAAAGAATATTTAAATATAGCCAGACACTAAAATAAATCTTTGCAGGAAATGTCTGAAACATCTAGCATATAAAAAGCATACAGGCTTATTAAGGGTGTAAAGGAAGAGCAAGGGAGAGGGTACCCACATGAAATGGAAGGCTTTTAATGAGGTCTACACTACCCATCTCTTCCCTTTGGCCTATCTAAAGCATGTTAGCCTTCTTAAAAACAATGTTTATTACATGGGGAAAAAAATATTCAAAGACTACTTAGTTGAGAGAATAATATTCAAACTCTTCAACAATCCTTTTTTTCTCTCTATTCCAGAGTCCGTAGACTGACCACAACCCATCCCTTTAACCTTGCACAAGCTGTGTACCTGTGTCCTTTTCTACCCACCCTGTCCACCACTTACAGCTCTAAGAATAAAATTCCTCATACATACACAAATGAAACAAAAACTGACAAATGAAATAAGAATAGGTAAGTAATTTTTAAAGCCAATAACCTCTTCATTACATTTTGTGTTTTTTGAATTTTACACTGTGCCTATATTTCATATTCAAAAATAATAAATGTATTAAATAGTTCAGTTTAATCAAAAAAATGGAGTAGAAATCTTCAGAACATAATAGCCAATGATCTAAAAAAATTCAGTAGGCAGAATAAGCTCTAAACTAAACACAAAGAGAAAATTTGTGAATTAAAATAACAGAAGAGGGCAGTGCCTGTAGTTTAGTGGATAGGGTGCTGGCCACATGCACCAGGACTGCCAGGGCTGGTGGGTTCAAACCCAGCCCAGGCCTGCTAAAACAAAAAAATAGTAGGGCGTTGTGGCAGGCACCTGTAGTTCCAGCTACTTTAGAGGCTAAGGCAAGAGAATTCATTGAACCCAAAAGTTTGAGGTTGCTGTGAGCTATGATTCCACAGCACTCTATCGAGGGCAACAAAGTAAGACTCTGTCTCAATAAAAATAAATAAATAAAATAAAATAACAGAAGATTAAATAATGTAAAGAAAAAAAAATTTATTTTGAGACAGAGTCTCACTCTGTCGCCCTGAGTAGAATACTGTGACATCATCATAGCTCACAGTAACCTCAGTCTCTTAGGCTCAGGTGACCCTCTTGCCTCAGCCTCCTGAATAGCTGGGACTATAGGCACCAGATGCAATACCAGCTAGTTTGTCTTTTTTAGTACAGACGGGTTCTCTTGCTCAGGCTGGTCTTGAACTCATGAGCTCAAGCAATCCACCCAACCTCAGCCTCCCAGAATGCTAGGATTACAGGAATGAGCCACCATGCCCAGCCTAAAGAAATATTTTTAAGAAAACAATATGTAACAACAGCTAAGTGACATAGAGACTAGATTAAGTCTCCAATCTATTCTCTTTTATAAGGTTCAGAAGAAAAGAATGGAAAGAATGATGAAGAAGGAATGATTGAAAAGATAATTCAAGGTTCAGCGCCCATAGCAGTGGTTACAGGCCCCAGCCACATACATCAAGGCTGGCGGGTTCGAACCCAAACTGGGCCAGCTAAACAATGACAACTGCAACAAAAAAAATAGCTGTGTGTTGTGGTGTGTGCCTGTAGTCCTAGCTATTTGGGAGGCTGAGGCAAGAGAATTGCTTGAGCCCAAGAGTTTGAGGTTGCTGTGAGCTATGACACCACAGCACTCAACCAAGGGTGACATAGTGAGACTCTGTCTCAAAAAAAAGGCTTGGCACCCATAGCATAGTGGTTAAAGTGCCAGACACATATACCAAAGTTGGCAGCTTTGAACCCAGCACGGGCCAGCTAAAATAACAATGACAACTGCAACAAAAAAAATAGCTGGATGTTGTGGCGGGCACCTATTGTCCCAGCTACTTGGGAGGCTGAGGCAAGAGAATCACGTAAAGAAGTCCAAGAGTTTGAGGTTGCTGTGAGCTGTGATGGCACAGCACTCTACTGAGGGTGACATAGTGGAACTCAAAAAAAAAAAAAAGAGAGAGAGAGAAAGAAAGAAAAGGTAATTCAAGGCCAAGCATAGTGGCTCATGCCTATAATTCCACTACTTTGGGAGGCTGAGATGGGAAGACAGTTTGAGCCCATGAGTTCAAAAAATCTGAATAACATAGCAAGCCCCCATCTCTACAAAAACCTTAAAAATTAGCTGAGTGTGCTAGCTTGTGCCCACAGTGCTAGATACTCAGGGGGCTGATGCAGGAGAATCACTTGAACCCAGGAGTTTCAAGGTGCAGTAAGCTATAATCATGCCATTGGCACTCCGGCCTGGGTAACAAAGCAAGACTCTGTATTTTTTTTTTCTTTAAAGATAGTTCACTGGGATATCCAGATGCAAGAGAATGAAGTTAAACCCTTATTTCTTACCATAAACAAAAATTAATTCTAAATATTATAGGCCAAATGTAAGAGCTAAAACTATAAAACTCTTAGCTGAAAACAAAGGAGTAAATCTTTGTGACTTTGAATTAGACAGTGGTTTCTTAGATATAACAATAAAAGGCCAACTGATAAAAGAAGAAATAAATGAACTTCATCCAAATTAGAAAGTTTTACACTCCAAAAGGACGCCATCATTCTATAATTGAATATATGAAGAATTTCTACAACCCAACAATTAAAAGACAAATTACCCATTTTAAAATGGGCAAAGGATTTGAATAGACATTTCTCCAAAGAAGATGTATAAATGGCCAAAAGAACATAAAAAATTGTTCAACATCATTTACACCACAATGAGGTACTATGTCACACACAGTAGGATGGCTAGAATTTTTAAAAAAATGAATAGAAAATAACAAGTGGTAGGATATGGAAAAATTGGAACCCTCAGGCACTATTGGTTGGAATGTAAAATGGTGCAGCTGCTGTGGAAAACAGTTTAGCCAGTCCTCAAAAAGCTAAACATAGAGTTACCATATGATCTTAGAAAACTCCACCCAGGAATTGAAAACATATGTTCATAAAAAACTTGTGCACAGATGTTTATAACAGTATTCATAATACCAAAAAGCAGAAACAACCTAAATGTCCATTAACTGATGAACGGATAGACAAAAATGTGACATACACGTATAACAGAATATCATTTAGCTGAAAAAGGAATGAAGTATGGACGCATGCCACAATATGAACGAACCTTGAAAAAACATTATACTTAGTGAAAGAAGCCAGATACAAAAGGCCACATATTGTATAATTCCACTTGTATAAAATGTTCAGAGTAGGCAAATCTATTAATACAGAAAGTAGGTTAGTGGTTGCCAGGGGATGGGGGAAAGAAAGATACAGAATGACTGCTAATGGGCATGAGGCTTCTTTTTGTGATGATTAAAATGTTTTAGAATTAGATCATGGCAATGGTTGCAAAACTTTGTGAATATACTGAGAACTACTAAATTGTACATTTTAAAATGGTAAATTTGGGCAGCACCTGTGGCTCAGTGAGTGGGGCACTGACCCCATATACCGAGGGTGGCAGATTCGAACCTGGCCAAACTGCAACAAAAAATAGCTGGGTGTTGTGGTGAGCAGCTGTAGTCCCAGCTACTCGGGAGGCTGAGGCAAGAAAATCACCTAAGCCCAGGCGCTGTAGGTTGCTATGAGCTGTGATGCCACGATACTCTACCAAGGGCGATAAAGCGAGACTCTATCTCTACAAAAAAATAATAAATAAATAAATAAATAAATAAAAAGGTAAATTTTATGATATGTGAATAACTCAAGAAAGCTGTTTTAAAAAAAGAATAGTTATAACTTTTCTGGAATTGAAGAAAAACATGAGTCCTCATATTAGTACATGCTGAGGGTCAGCGTCAATAGCTCAGTGGTTAGGGCGCCAGCTAAATGCACCAGGGCTGATGGGTTTGAACCTAGGTAGAGGCTGCTAAATGATGACAAAAAAAATAGCTGGGCACTGTGGTGGGCGCCTATAGTCCCAGCTACTGGGAGGCTGAGACACGAGAATCACTTAAGCCCAAGAGTTTGAGGTTACTGTGAGCTGTGACGCCACAGCACTCTACTGAGGGCAACACAGTGATACTCTGCCTTAAAAAAAAAAAAAAAAAAAAGAAGAAGAAGAAGAAGATAATGGAGTAACATTTCAAAGTGCTAAGGGAAAGGACTGTTAACTTTGGATACTTTTTCAGCCAAACCATTATTCAAGAGTGAAGGCAAAATGAAGGCATTTTTCTAAACACTCAAGGCTAACAGTCGCACTAAAAGATACATATCAGATGCCCAAATCTTGGTTTCTAAATAGCATTCTCCAATGAAAGGAAAGTGGGCTTCTTAGTAAAACAATTGATTCCAGGTCTGGGGCAGGAGACTGTCAGATGAATCTAGGACAATTTGTGCTGCATATTTATATTACCTGTGAAAGGGCAGGAGTACAAGGTTATTGACTACACTGTGTCGGTAATAAGAAAAGATTGGGAATAAGCTAAATGTCCATCAATAGGGGTTGGGTAAATAAATGACACGTCATCTATGTGATGTATGCTGAGCATAGATGTGACAGAAGTTTGTGTGGGGATTTAGAGCAGTGACACTAGAGTCAGACTGCCTAAACAAGAGCCAGCTCCACCACTTTCTAGATCTATGACCTTGAGCAAGTTACTTAACTTTTCCATTATCTCATTTTCCTCATGGAAATTTTGGAAAATTGGAACAATAACAGTAGCTAACTCATAAGGTTGTTCTGAGCTTGCTGAAAATGTGGTCAAAATGGATAAATTAGTAGAATTTCTATATTCCCATAATAACCAATGAGAAAGTATAATAGGAAACAAATCCTATTCCCACTGTGGAAAACAAGTGGCCAGGCAAGATGATTCATGCCTGTAATCCTAGCACTCTGGGAAGCTTGAGGCAGGAAGACCACTTGAGCTCAAGAATTCCAGATCAGCCTGCGCAAGAATGAGACATCATCTCTACTAAAAATAAAAAAATTAGGCTGGGCATGGTGGCTCACGCCTATAATCCCAGCACTCTGGGAAGCTGAGGCAGGCAGATTGCTTGAGCTCAGGAGACAAGCCTGAACAAGAGCCTGACCCCGTCTCTAAAAAGTAGCTGGGTCTTGTGGCAGGCGCCTGTAGTCCCAGCTACTAGGAAGGCTGAGGCAAGAGAATCACTTGAGCCCAAGAGTTTAAGGTTGCTGTGAGCTGTGACGCCATTAGACTCAACCCCAGGGGAACTGAGTGAGACTCTGTCTCTGGAAAAGAAATTAAAAAATAAAGTAAAAATAAAAAATTAGCCAGGTGTTGTGCAGGTGCCTATAGTCCCAGCTCTGTGGGAGGCTGTGGCAGGAGTATCACTTGAACCCACGAGTTTGAGGTAGCTGTGAGCTAGGCTAACACAACAGCATCCTAGCCTGGGCAATAGAATGAGACTGTCAAGAAAAGAAATGAAAAGAAGGGCAAGAAAAGGGAAAAAGAAAAGAGAGAAAAGGGAGAAAGGGAAGGAAAAGTAAAGAAAAACAGAGAAGAAAATAAATAAAAACAGAAAAGAACTTAGATGCCTGTAAGAAAAGTGTATGAATACTTCTTTCATACTCCTTAGATTACCATCCTTTTGAAGGGAACTCTGTTGGTGTGAAAAGCCTCAGACTTTCTGCCCCTTTACTCATTCTGCTCCTTGGAGGACAGAGTGACATTAAATAGTAAATTTAGGAAGAATAATTTAGATTGTGTAATAATATTTGCTGGCTTTGGCTTGAACTACCAAGCACCTGGTTATCAGACCTAAAGCTATATCCTCTAACCTAGTCTCTATCAACTCCTAGGTACTACTCCTTAATTTCTCAGTTTGTTTCAAACCCAAGCAGGGAACCCTTTTCACTGGATTCTCAAAGACAATACTGAAGAAGAGTATATTATTGAAGGATATACTATGATCATGAGTGAGAATGAACTTCATCATAAAGATGTCAATTTTTCCCATATCTACTGATTTAACATGTATATTTATATATTTTCCATTTTCAATAAAAATCCCAACAGAATTTCTAAGTAATTTGACAAGCTAGGTCTAAAATCCATATAGGAGAACAAAGGGCCAAGAATGATCACAATTTATTTATTTATTTATTTATTTATTTTTGGCCAGGGCTGGGTTTGAACCTGCCACCTCTGGCATATGGAGCCAGCGGCTTACTCCTTTGAGCCACAGGTGCCACCCAATTTTTTTAAATTGCAAGGATGAAGGACTTGCTCTTTCAAAAATGAAAACTGATTATAAAGCAAGAGCAATTAAAAGCACACGTGTTAGCCTATGTGTAGACAAAGACAGCAAAAGGAATCAAACAGGGAACCCAGAAACTAGCCCATGTAAGAATGGAAACTTGGTAGGTGACAGAGGAGGTAATGCAAATCAATGGAAGAAAGCATAAACTTACTCAATAAATAAAACTGGGACAACATGTTAACCATATTTTTCAAATGATGAGATTTCTACTTCCTTCATTACCAAAATAAATTCTAGATAGATTAAAGACCTATATTAAAAAAATTTAATTGACAACCTTCAGAATGGGAAAAGATATTTGCATATTCTGAATCAGACAAAAGCTTGATAACTAGGATCTATAGAGAACTTTAACTAGGATCTATAGAGAGCTCCAATTAATCAACAAAAAAAGACTCAACAGGGTCTCAGCAGCTCGGGCGCAGGAGGAGCGGCAGCGGCCAGGCAGCGCAGCTTCGTGAAGGCTCTTGAAGCAGGCACCCTGCACGCGCCCTGCCCGCCGCCAAGATTCCCAAGAGGAAGGTCAGCTCTGCCGAAGGAGCGGGAAAGGAAGAGCCCAAGAGGAGGTTGGCGCAGTTGTCAGCGAAACCTGCTCCTGCGAAAGTGGAAATGAAGCCCAAAAAGGCAGCAGTGAGGGATAAATCTTCAGACAAAAAAGTGCAACCAAAAGGGAAAAGAGGAGCAAAGGGAAAGCAGGCCGAAGTGGCTAACCAAGAAACTAAAGAAGATTTACCAGCAGAAAACGGAGAAACTGAAACTGAGGAGGATCCAGCTGC